>JAUTBV010094273.1:0-17478 GCA_032361325.1 Lepetodrilus fucensis | reverse complement strand
TGATGATGATAATCATCATCATCAGCATTATCATTATCACTACTACTACTACTACTACTACTACTACTACTACTACTACTACTACTACTATTTATTATTTTATTATTATTATTAAATCAAAGTATCATGTTGCTATTAATGATCATGTTGCTATTAACAATCGTAGCAATATGAGTAGTAACTCCCTATACAACATGTGTATAGGGGAGTGTACAGCTCTGATGGCACCACAGCCATTCTTTGAAAGCCTGTAGTGCAATCTCTATGTCTTCCCATTTTCTGCAGATGCTAGCCTGGCTTGCACTCACTGCACACTCGGGCACAAAAAGCATGGAAGGTGCACAGTGTTTTCACAGCAAACACTGAAGAATAATGAGACACTAATTTAGTCCCATTAGTCGGAAACTTGAGACAGAACATAATTAAGGAGAACGAGTTCTATGTTCAACCAAGCAAGCCAAAAAATGTTTCTCAAAGAGACAGATGGGGGGGGGGGGGGTGCTCTTCACCTGAGAGTCCATCGACTGGAGCCTAAGTTCCTGGACTTGTGAAGCCTACTTCCAACCCAACGGAGCCTGAAGAAATACATGGTGGACTCGGTGCCGATTTCCAACTAAAAACCAGCATGGAATAATCACTCCAGTTGTTTACGACGACATTTATTAATTTTATTGGTATTTAGTAATGATTTCCAAGCAGGGTTAGATGTTGGGGAGTAGCAGCTTATTGATTTAAATGAGTAATGGATACCAGACTCCGCTGTCAATGTCTGGTCCTAAACAAAGCTATTTCGTGGATTGATGATAATGAATACCTGGTTGAAAAAAGGGGAGTAACTAGTGCGAAGAAGCCGACACGTGATACAAGTGCAGAATGGTGGGAGGTGCGTGCGGCTCCTCACACTGATGGAGGGATTGAGAGTTCTGGGTCTTATCAAAACATCGGTGCAACACAGAGATGTTTGAGAAAAGAAACCGAAAGAATGAGAAAACAATATTTTTTTGAGCATGAAAAAAGTTCACATCAATGTTTCAGTTTAGAAACAGGTAGTGCAGAAGAAGGTCGAGTTGATCGTTGAAATGATTGGTGGTTGTAGAAAGATTTGTTGTAGGTTAAAATGGTTAAAGCAGACAACAAGACTATGGAAAACAAACCTACAGAAATAGATTGTACTTGTGACTTGAAGAACCTATTTACCATATGCATAAAAATGCATTAAACAAGTTTAAATAGTGATCGGAAATAAAATACAAAGTTAATATAGTGATCATGAAAATAGTTGCTTTATTAATAAAATTAGAAATATATTATGCATCATTTTAATGAAATGTGATATGTTTCAAATGCATGTCATTAAAGATGTGTAAGTGTAAAACCACTTTGAATGTGGTATATATGACAAAACTGTCATAAATATATAATTATTTACATAAACATTTTACAGGATGAGGATGACAGTCCTAAAATTAAAATTGTTATGTTGTTATTGGTAGTGTTGTTATTGATGATCTAGATGCAATTTATTTATATATAACGGAGACCATCTGCATATGGTCTCGGTATACAATCATTTTAATATATATATTTTTTATACACTCGTCTTCAAACCAATTCACAAATATCGACACCCCACAAATATTATTGCCAGCTGAATGTTGGTGTGTCATCGCCAGCATTGGTCATTTGACAGAGTGTATTGAACTGACCACACCTGGTCGGCCCTAGATCGACGGCGGTCAATACGACCCAAGTCCATTTCCAGATCTCAACGAGGTGTACTGTGATCGAAGACAGTGGTCATTGCATTTAATCATTGTCCAAGATCCCTGGGTGACCGTTCCACCCCCTCCATCCCCTGTGCTCTTCTGAACATCCACTCCTCTGAGCAATGACTGGACAAGCAATCTGGACTGGACAATCATTGACTGGACAACCGCCAGGCTATCCTTCAATGTTCCTTGCATTATTCATGCCGCTTGTTTAGCCGGTGTCCAACCAACAAAAGGAACGTCGTCCGTTTCTGGAGTGGGATATTGTGTCCGGTTCGAAGGATGCTGGTGTAAAAATATCCTCCCCAATGAGGTGGGGGTGTACAAGAAGACACTACTACAGCTTGACAAGGTGGCACAAGTTCCGGAGTACAATGGATTAAGTTGTTTGGTTTGGGCTGCAAGGAAATAAATGACATTTCGACGATTGTACATTGTAGTTTGACAATCACAGGTATGATCAAGGGTCAATTTCGAAGTTTGTAGTTTGACAGTCGCAGATTTGATCAAGGTATGATAAAGGATCAATTTCTAGGATTGCTACAAAGGTTGTATGTTGTAGTTTGACAGTCAGAGGTTTGATCAAGGTATGATAAAGGGTCAATTTCTAGGATTAATACAAGTTTGTACATTGTAATACTAGTTTGATAGACCAAGGTATGAACAAGGTATGATCAAGGGTCAATTTCGACAATTGATACAAAGTTTGTACATTGTAGTTTGACAGACCTGGGTATGATCAAGGGGCAATTCTACAAAGCTTATGTAGCAGTACCATAGTAAGCCCTGTTGTTTTACACAGGCCTGCAATAATAATAGAATAAGAATAGATTATGGGTTCAACACCTAATGAGCTGAGACCAGTAGGAGCACCTTATATCACACCTGGCTACATTAGCACCACTTGCTATAGTACAAGTATTACAGGGTTCCGTTCCATAGAAGAATCGTAACGAAAGTCGTAACTGCTAGACGTTAACATGAAGTTATGATTCTCGGAGAACTATGATTGTTCTGTAGAATGAGGACCAGGGGGCCTATTCTCAAAATGTTCTTACAAACGTCTTAGCCTAAAGCGGCCCATAGATGAATAACAATAATATTGATACATTATTATTAACAATTTTGTTGTTGATCACCAACAGCATTGCGCAACTAAATTTTTTGCTTCAATATTACCCACTAACGGTCAATAATATTGTCAATTATCCACTATTGACAATATTATTGGCATTATTATTGATCGTGTATGGGCCGCTTAAGAACAGTTCTTAACAATTCTTATAGTATGGCTACGAACTGTTCTTAGGCTAAGAAGTTTGTAAGAATGTTTCGAGAATAGGCCCCCTGTACAGTAAAGCATTGCTATTGAGCAGTATACTGCTTGAAGAGTCAACCATCTGCAGCACAGAATACATGTAACCCACTATACAGTATTCACATTAACTAAGACTTTTATGCGTGTAACACACTATTCCCTATATACATTAGCTAAGACTTGTACCGGTACATGTAACCCAATATACACAATACCTAAGACTGGTATACACATAACCCAATATATACATGTAATGCATTGGGCATTGGAGAACACAATGAAATTTGGAGCCAAAGATCCTTAGTTGGAATACACTCTGGGAATCTGGAGTTGATGTCTGTGAATGTTGCCTTCTGAAAGGATCATGATAGGATGCAATACTGTCTCGGTGCAGATAGCATCCTTGGTTGATCAGTTACCATTGGTGATCATAAGTTTACTGCAATGCTAGATGTTATGGGTGTTGCAGGTTTTCTTATGGCATAAACTAACACTGTGATTTGGATTTAAATGATGTTGAAAGTGGCTCTAAATAAAACCCAAAATAACCAAAACACTAATAAAAGTGAGGAGGGCGGGATGTAGCACAGTGGTAGAACATTGGACTTTGGAGCCAAAGGTTCCAGGTTCAAATCCTGCCTGGGGGGCCCAGCATCAATTGTTGCGAAAGTTACTTTTCTGACATGATATTGATAGGATGCACTGACTGTAGAGTGGCAATGCAGTTATCATCCTTGGTCTTGTCAGTACCAGCCGGTGCTCGCAGGTTTACTGCAACATTCAGCGCTACGGATGTTGTGAGTTTCCTCCTGCCGTAAACTGACAAGTCGTGATATTAGTGAAACACCAATTCACTGTATGACCTAAAGGAACTTAGGTTAATAGGTTAATTGCATGTGTATGGCAGTTGTAGGTAGGATACTATATAGGGGCTAGTAGTGGTTTGATTGATGTACAGATGGTCTATTGGTAGGGTGTGTTGGGGCAGGAATAGGGGTGAGGCGTGTGTGTGGCATTTGTAGGTGGGGTACTATAGGGGGCCAGTAGTGGTTAGATTGATGTACAGACGCTGACTATGGTAGGGTGTGTGGGCTGAAATAGGGGTGATGCATGGGTAGGCAGTTGTGGGTGGAGGATGTGTGGGATTGTAGTGGTTTGATTGATGGTGTGAAGATCGGGGGACTAGTAATCAGTGGTAGAGAGAGATCTAGAATGTCTCGTGATACGTTCATTACGCAAATGTAATTACATGTACTTTCTTAACCGTGTACCTCCCAATGCTTGTAACCACTGAGCTTAAACAAGGATGGTGTGTACTCAGCATTTGGGTGGTTAATAATCAACCCAATATTGAGTAATTATACAATAATAATGATAATGATAATAATAATAAAAATAATAAAAATAAAAATAATGATACTAATAATGGCTACTTGTAATGCGCCAATTCCACCCCTAAGGAATGCTCAAAACACCACATTATTATCCCCAGTCAATGGATCAGTTTGCATTCAGTGTTTATTCTCAACGCCCTGGGGAGTATATTGAACTTGACATTAAGGAATCAAATTAATAGTCACTACTGCTTAGTCAGCTGCTTCAGTTTTACTTTGAATTCCTGTAAATTACCCAAAATATTAAACAAATGTTTCTCTTCATTGGCATTGCATAACAATTTGTTAAAAAAAAAACACACTTAATTTTGTATAATTCGTAAATACATAATGGTTTGTGTTTTTTGTTTCTTTCAAATCTAATATTATTTGTACTGACATGCCAATTATAAATCTTGTTTGATCTTGATATGATATATTATCAATAATATATCATATCAAGATTAAATTTGATCTCAATACAGACTCCTGATGAAATTAATACAATAATTATATCATTTATCAAGCTTAAAATTTACCACAACTAGCTTTATAGTGTATTCCTACCCAAATTTTAAAACTCCAAATAATTCCAGCATTATTTTCACTTTCTTCTATTAATTGAATGCTTCATATTGAATGAATGCAACATTCATCTTTCATGCCACCTCTAATCGCCATCCAATATTTTGCCTAATGTTTTCTGAATGATGCGTTCACAGACTCCCAAGTGATCAAATATTTAAAAACGAGTATTTACCCAATCAATACATAATGAAGTATCACGCCCAATCAATAAGCAATGAATATAAGTGGCCTCCTAAACTGGCCAAACTATTATGAAGATCGCATGTGTTATTGTAGTCCCGTTGAAAGTATCAAAGATTAATGATCTCAACTGGACTGTGTCCATCTGTCCTGGGTTGACCACCTGCTGGTAGAACTGACCGACTGTGAAACTCCCCTCCAGGGGCAACTGGACTGGCAGTCAACCTCGGTCAGTTTTCGTAATTCAGTCGCAGCGTCATGCATTGTCTCGAGAAACATATCCATCAACATTGTTAATTTTCAAATACGTCATTAACATTCGAGTTAAAAAATGTAATTTTAATGTGGGTGAATCTGGTCAGGCATACAGAGCAATATGATTCTGCTGTGTGTGGTATTGTCTCTGGAAATGAATCCTGCGATATCTTTAAATCCCTAGGGAGAAGAAATCAATTTTATTGTTGTTGTTCTAGCAAGGATGACAATAATGTCGATGTGATTAAAACCTGATTGGATGGAACATGTGGTAGGGAGGAAATTGGTTTGGGATTTAGTTTGGAATTTAGAAATGTTTCATATTTACAATCATCCCAAAATAATATAAGAAAAGAAGTACTTTTAGTAGTTTTGAGATATTTAATGAAAATGTAGTAATATCCCATATTATAGATATATGAATATATGTTTCAGTTTAACCCTCTCCCTGCAAGATTAGGCACAGGCACGGCTCTTTATGGCATCTCTGGTTGTCTTCAGCATGGAGACGGTTAAAATTAATTGTGATTTATGATGTCCAAAGAGCATTTAGAATGTAGAAATTGAATCGAAGATTTCTCCTAATGTTTGACCCTTTCCTTGCTGGATTAGACACAGACTCTGTTCTTTAGGGCATCTCAGGTTGCCTCTAGCATGGAGAGGGTTAAGATATCCTTACAGCTAGTAGAAATTTCATATTTTGTAAAAAACACATGTTATCAGTGGTTATCTTAATTATGATTCCTGCTGCTTTACATAAGTTTCTGAAAGGAACTACAAGATAATAACACATTTACAAGTGTATTAGTCATCAACAGGTATGAACATGACAAAGTTTCCGAATCATTCATTAGGATTGAATAAACAGTGGCATAATATGTTTCCTAAGCCGACAAAATACCACACAACTACGGTTCAATAGTCGGTATTAAACTCAACAGCAGAACGCGATTACACACTCATGTGCCACTTAATAAATCTGTAGTTAGCTGGTCAATTTCCACTCCATTGAAATATATCAATATTTTACAACAACTTTAGCTTTGAAATGGGATAATTTACGTGTAATCGACATACCATGTATAGTGTAATTAGCGTAATATGGATAGCGCGGTTCTTGTGGAACTTGAACCATATTCGTATCTATCGAGCATGTGCATAGATTTTCAGGAATTCAGAGTCATTATATTCATTAGGAAAATGCTGTTTTCTTTGATGTGCAAATATATTTGTGGAACTCGGGATGTTGATAACTAGATGGATAAGTTGAATTGGGTGCATCATTTTCAGGACACTTAAGAGTGTATTGAAATGCCTTTGAATAGGTATGAAAATCTGTGGAATAAATAAAGTAAATTGATATGCACTCGGATGTGTAATAGTGGTATATTCATAACTAATTAATATCCATATTTTATGAAGAAAAAAATATTTATTAATTTAAAAAAAAATTGTTTTCAAAATATTACTGTAAAACAAAAACCCAGCTAAATTTAATATTGGTAAAATATTACTATTTAATTAAAAAATAATAATAATGCAATATCAATCAAAGAATAATATTTCTATATATAGTATTTTCAATTTGGTATCAACTGATGCATACGATTAAAAATCATTACATTTTCTGTGAAATTAAAGGCAAACAATTTCTGTTATCTGTATAATTATTCACTCGGGTATGCACCACAATGCAAACACAGATGTGGAATCCCATTGGCTGTATCCAATACTCGTAGTTATATCCTAGCCTGGTCACATGTTCGGGTGTGTCAATTATAATTGATTTTAATACGCTTTTTTGTTCACGCTCTCTAAGGAGGCGTGTCGCAGATTTCATAGTAAATAATATAGGAACTGAATACCCATAGAAATTCTTTGTGTTGCTTCACATTACATTGTAGAGATGTAAAGGTTATTTGAGGCCAGTTGGAAGCTTGAGGCTACCAGAAAACCTATAGTTGTAGCAGAAGCTGGCACAATGAATGCTATCACATGATTGACAAAGACCTTTCTAACTTGTAGCAGTTTGCTGTTGATTATTAGCATTCGCTTTTGTCGTGGGATTTCTGAAAAGAAATATGTTCTTATTGAAGATGAATCAAATATTTTTTCATCAATAAGAAAATATTTATCGAATAATATTCTAGGTTGAATATTTTTTTGTAAGGTAAATTGGGTTCTCATACTGTATTGTAAATATATTAAAATACATCAATATTGAATAATTTGATTTCATCCATTAAAGTTTGGGTTAAATTTCAAATTAAATCTCTTTAACTGACTAAAGCTTTCAAAGCTTGAGATATTCTTGTCAGAGAATTAATGGACAAAGCCTTTTATACACTGCCTGTAGGGTGGTTTTCTTTTCGATAGATTTAAAATTGATTATGTCTTGAGCGCCACTTGGTTAATTTCCTTTTTGAAAATTACACACTACGTCTGTGATAATGACTGTTGACATTTTCAATGATTGTATAATCACAGAAAAAAATTTTGATTACAGGCTTCTGATAATCATCAAACTAGAGCAGTCCACCTTTAAAACAAGATCTCCGCTTCATGTATGAGTAATGCTATTTTCAGTAATTAAAGGTGCACCGCTTGCACCAGCATAGCGGGAAGTGGAGGGACAGTATCAATGATAGAGATGGTAGCCGGTGGCTATAGGTTGTTTCCCTTGTCTGATGCCTAACATGAAAGAAACGGACGACTGCACACAATGCCAGGAGAAACGAGTTATAATGCACAGGTGGCGAGTGAGTGAGTCAATGATGTCATCGGTCTACGTGGAGAGTCCCGATGACGGGCGCCACTGTCATAGATTCACGTGAAACGAAACAAAGACCCTCTGACTCACACCTTCATTTGTTGCCACTGCAAAAGGTGACTGATGGAACAATTAAAATATCAATATGTGTATCGTTACGGTTATGATTCATGTAGTTAGCAGCATCAAGGAGAGGGAAATATGGCTACATTGTTAGACCAACAAAGACAAATCATTGCGCTAACCGTATCAAATGTACATTTAGTTACTCAATATTGAATCGATGAAGGGTTGTTCAGGCATTATGCCAATTCTCTGGCGTGACATAATACCGTTTAATTTAATGTTGTTGTTTTTTATTGTACCTGATTGTTTTACATTTCCATTGTCAGTTCTTATTGTTGCTTGGCTGAAAATGGTAGAATTTGTTGTAACTTGCTTGTTCTGAAGAATAAATGCGATTATGACATATTTTTTTTTATATCATTTCATCATTGTATTGTTTGAAACTTTATTGTTTGCCAACAGTTGCTTAATTTCTGGAGCTGAAACTGTGCTCATATTCCAATCAATATCAAGCATTGTACGTCATATTGCTAACAGATTAATTTTTTTAATTACTCTTACGTTATTACAAACAATGTTAGGATTCTGAAATATTAATTTTTATATTATGCAAGAATGCTCCCTGAGGAAAACTGATTGACACATGTCATGTAGGAGGTTTCTGCATCATTTAAGAATATATAATAAATTATGTGAATTAACATACATTTATTCCAAGTATTGGTATTTTTCTTTTTACCATTGCCATATATTGTAAAATATATATATATATTTAGTGAGTTTTTAATATATATTACCGGTATGTGTTGTCTTGTGACTGCACTATCAAGGTCAAGAGTAGGGTCATTAAGTGCCAAGTAAGCACTAAATCTACATCTGTCTATAGGTGTTAATCCTTGCATATTTAAAATCCAATGTCATGGTCATATAATATTAACGGTAAAATGACACCTTTTCCTTGTGTTTGGATCTCGGTGTGGCATCAAAACTAGTTAGAATTGTCTTCATTATTATTGCAAATCATTCAAAGTCTTTTTGAAATGTAGAAATTCTAAGAATGGTGGGATGGTATCTTGACAACATGGTACGAGGTTGATCCAATGCCACGGATGCTATTTCAGTAATATTATTCCAACATGGCTTAATTGGCCCCTGATAGAGAAGCCAAGCATGTATCGTATGTTCTTACGACAAGCATCAGATTTCATAACACCTAAGCCAATAAGCACTCCGAAGCCGCTTAAACGATGTTGCAGATAAGAATCAAGAGTGGATGGTGGTGTTACATCAGCGATCGATGTCGTCGTTACCCTGTGACATTTCTCCGTTACCAGACTGGCTCTCGGTACCGTCACGCTAGCACTCGGGTGTCTCCACGAGAACCGCGTGTACGACTGTTTGCTGTAATTACGCTACTATGGCGCCTACCTAACCCTGATAATCCAATGAATTGTCACAAATAAAGCCTCCTTGTTGGCTAACAGATTCATTACGTATGAACAAATCAATACTTTAACTTGACCGCACCTTTAAAGTTCAAGAGTATGTGTGTGGGGGTTGTGGCGCTGGATAATTACATTAAGCTTCTCCGACTGACAAACGGAACTGGAATATATGGAAGCACTTGGCGCTTCCGTGGAACACCTGCCGCATCAATGGAACACCTGATGCAGTACGTGTTCTGATGCTTAAAACCTACGTATTTGGCTGTCTCTTCAAAAGTAACGCTTTTATATATTTAAAAAAATGAAAGACGAGGAAAATGTTGACATTATTACATCCATTGTTAAAAATGTTTCTATTCATTCACAGTTATGTAGTGTCTTGAGCACATGTTAGTCTGTATGGATTTGGCACCATTGTCAAATAGTATGAAAGTGAATTTTGGGTTGTTATTTTGACCCAACAGTATTTTTATACACCCACATTTGCAAGCCTGGGTATCGTTTCTCGAAGCTCTTTTAGCCATTAAGGGACCATAGCACTCTCTTAGCAATGCATTAGCTATCAGCAAAGAGAATGCTTATGGTCCCTTAGCCGCTAAGAGAGCTTCGAGAAACGATACCCTGGAGTGAACGCTTTGGGTGTATCCATATTGATTTATTCATAGAACACCTTAGTTATCCACAGAACTCCTTAGTTATCCATAGTCGTAGAAGCCCTTATGTATCCATAGAACACCTTATGTATTCATGGAACACTTGAAGTATCCATAGAACACATGATGGATATGTGGAACACTTGCAGTCATCAGTGAACACCTGAAGCATCTATGCCTATGAAACCTTTGAAAACTATGATCAAACAACCTGATAAAACTGTAGAACACATAATGTATCGGTGTATCAGTGGAACACTGTAACAATCTGAGATATCAGATAAACTGTAGTGTGTGTGTGTGTGTTTTCTTTTGGTGATTTGGGGGGTGAGGGATGGGGTGGTTGTGTGTGTGCATGTGTGGTGAGGGGGGGAGGGGATTGTCATTCACCATGGCAGTTTTTCATAAGTTGTATTGCCTACATGTATATGTAATGCTGGTATATATTCGTCTAGTGTATATTCATGCATTTGCCATTTACTTTGATTCCCAGAACATGAGAAATTAGTCAAGAATCCAGACTGGCAAATGTCAACGTAGTTAAGTCAGGAAAGTACGAAACATAATGCTAACTACTGCTATTATTTTGTTTTTATATTGGTGAATGTACTAATGTGCATAATTAATCTACATTATATAATTTATAAATGGTCAATGTTCTTACGATGATTTTCGTATTGCAAAATTAGATATAATGTTTAATCCTCTAACTGCTGATTAATACCATAACAAACATTGCTCAATAGTGTTATCGGTGGTTGCCTTCAGAAGGAAGAGGGTTAAATAATTAATAATATCATAGAACATTATCCATCACTGATTTACGTATATATTAAATTATATATTTGTTGACCTACTTATTTAGTTTTGTTTACTAACTCATTATATATTTTATACTTTACTTCACAAGTATTGTCATGGTTCTGTATTTAAATTATTACCTGTATGGAATTAATTAAAAATAATAATTGTAAAATTTATTTAAATTTGTAGTTGTACAAATGTGTTATTGTTTACTCAGTGCACATACATTCATTCTGTACCATGGCTGTGGCTGATAGATCTATGATGTCATTAAAAGTGATGTAGACATTATTCTAAATCAAAGAAACGGTCCCCCTTGTCTGACGAGCCTCATGTAAGTAAGATACACTGATGCTCATCAACACGCTAATTGCATGTGTCAACACAACAAGCAGTATATTTGCTTTGTACAATGATGTAACATCTATTGAGTGCAGATGTAGATATCACATGTAAATATTGCTTGTGTCAGAGTCTTGACTGTGATGAATGTGATTGGATGTAACTTTCGTTATATTGTATCGAAAAGTTATTGAGAATGTTATTAAATAACTATAAGTAATCAACTTAACATCAAGGTTTTTCTTTCAAAAGATGCCAAGAGTGTAGCATAATTCAATCTGTGAATATTTTTCTTTCAAAAGATGCCAAGAATGTAGCATAATTCAATCTGTGAATATATTTAAACTTTAAGAAATACAGTTATCAATAACATGTTATTAAGCTATGAAATACTTGTTATTAAAATTGATATTAAAATATAACACATGTTATTAAATATTAAAATTATGAATCATGCATATCATATTAGACTAGAATATGACATACATGTACACTTGATATAATTAAAGTAAATGTTAATTTTCAGCTGCTGTTGATTTGAAACATAGCTTACTCCAGCAAAATACTTGACGCTGTTTGATGTCGTATCTTATCTCCACTGAAATAAACTTACCACAAGTATTTATAGGCACCGCTTTAAGATACGAGTGTATGAATGAAAAGTTGATAAAACCGCTTACCTGGTGCCATTAGGCCTGCGACTAGTAGGAGGAGGTTTAAAATGGTATCCATTCCCTAGAATCGAAGAAATCGGCCCACGGAATTATCACCAGTCACATCCCAACAGTTCTCTGAAAGAGGAGAGCGAATAGGAGATATACACCAAGACTACCAGCTCAGAATCATCACAGAATCATTGCAATTCCCCCTTCAGTAGCCCAACATCCCTTCCCTGCCTCCTCACACACTACACAGGTTCATTAGATCCAATGCTACTGCTGGGAGAGTCCACTGTGGCACGAGGGGGGTGAGGTCGTCAGCTGTGAGTAATCTGTTCACGGTCGAGTGAGCGCCATTCTGTTACTGATCTTGTGATCATTGAACACTTTATTGCGGGTGGTTCACACCTGCAGTGGATCGAACCATTGTTAGCTCAAGACAACAGATGACTTGAGAAACGAGGGACGATCGAAGAATGGACTTGTCTTGAGATAGAGAGAAAGAAAAAAATCAAGGATATAAGATTCATATGTAAGGCCTATAAGTAATAAATTAAACAGGATTATAAAATAAAATAAATAAATATTGGAAAATAATGTTGTAATACAGAAAATCAAAGAATAGACTTGTCTGAAGAAATATTTATTTTGAGACATCTACTTGATCAAGTATATTCATCAATCCATGTATGGCTAAATTTAGCGAGGTTAGAACAAATATAATAATAAATATGGAAACATCATTATGAAATACACACAAAAAAGTTGACTTGTTTTCATGATTTTCTTTGGTGAAACATCAAGGATATAAGATTTATTTATGTATGTTTGGCTAAATTTAGCGAGGTTAGAAAAAAAAAGGAACCGGGGCAGATCATTTTGGGAAACATTGTGGATATCTTTCATCATCCACGTGCTGCTGATATTTGTTGAGAAGATCACTGAGTGTTGAACAGATGGTGTGAGAAGCATAGCTCTAAGTCTCCCAGCCATGAGCTTCTCTATCAGTAGCTATACTGGGCACCATTACATCTTAGACCATGACTTTGTGGGTCTTCTGCAGAGAAGCATACACAACTAGTTTTCTGTGCTCCATGATAGTTTTGCAATATGTTTTTGTAATATAAACTAAGGATTTCAATGCTCTTTAAAACCAGGAGGCTGTTGTATAATTACGAGATCTCTTATCATCAAATGGGGAATAAACATAAACAAAGTCGTGAAAAAGAGATAATGTGGTAAATTTTCTCTGCCTACTTACCCTACTTTTCAGTGACATTGTTTATAAAGTATGCAATTGAGAGAGTGCGCGCTAGAGAGAGAGAGAGATAGAGAGAGAGAGAGAGAGGGAGGGAGGGAGAGAGGGGGAGGGAGGGAGAGAGGGAAAGAGAGAGAGGGGGTAGAGAGAGAGAGAAAGAGAGAGAGGGGGAGGGAAAGAGAGAGAGAGGTGATCATGTGTAAAAAGTAATAATAAATGAGGCCGCACTAATTCATTCCCCCAACCAGTCTGCAGCACTGCAACCACTAGACTGCATTTTATACTTTGGATCTTATCTTACATATATTATCCAGAATATATAACTATAAGTAATATTTACATTATATCTCATCTCCTCCATGCCATGCTATATACAATGTATGTTTTTACAATCTTTGGTAAGGATTCTAGCACCTGCTACTCTCTCTTCCAAATTTATTTTGTTTCCATTCTGACGAGATAAAGTTGATAGTTTCCACAAGATGGCACTGAAGAATGGTTTCCTCTCCAGTATGGCGGTATCTTGATATGTATGTCTTTTAGACGATATCATTGAAAGACATTCATTTAAACTGCTTTTCTGATAATAAAAACCCCCTTCTTGGCAGCATGTTTATTTCTTGGTATGTAAACATGATACATACTAGCTTTTAGCTTTATCTATGTATTTGAAATTTTAGAAAGAAAGAAACAAAATATGTTAAATAAATAATTGGAAAGCATTTCCCTCTCACCCCCATAATCACATCCTAAATAGATCAACAATTAATATGTAAACATCTTACTGGAATGAATCTAAATCTTTTATGTCTATTTCTACCTATTTGATTGTGTGTGACGCCCAATATGCTTTACAAATATTTTGCCTCATATAATATGACAGAATATGCTTTGTTCTTAACCCTCTCCATGCTGGAGGCAACTGAAAATGCCCTAAAGAGCACTACCTAATCCAGCAGGGAAAGGGTTAATGAAACGATCATCATTTTGTGTTACAATAAAATCGAAACTTACTTAATTGACCGATACCTTTGAACAGGAGAATTTGGATGAGACAAGCTGTCTACATTATATATCCAGTTAACCTGTGTTCAATAGACAAAGCAAATCTCAAGACAATATGGCTGAATAAGACTTGCACCCAATACCAACCTTTAATTAGTGTCCAAACCAGTAACAATTTAAGCTGGAGATACTGGTACCCATCCCTGCTAGAAGAGTGCAGACATACAAGGAATTAACTGCTTAAAGACATGCCAATAGGAAAGCTACCAATGATCATGTAGACCTCTGTTATTCCCCATGGACCCAATACCCCTTATCCTTAAAGGCACATTCCCATTTTTTATTATTTTTTATTATTATTTTTGTTTTACCATCCCTAATCATATTATTTCAATAGTGTGACAAATCCTGTCACATTCTCGGCATGGGATCCTTAGAAAAATTAACTTATCTGAAGCAACCTCGGGTCTCGCATACTGTATATCGCCTTGCACAAGTGGGAAAACAAATGGCTCAACTCGCTTTCCTTACCATAAATAAGCCAATTCCTTAAAGAAGTTAAATTTCCATACAGTGTGTTTTTGTTTCCAGGAAGTATTGACCCTTTAGACATTCTGTCTGCAGGATTTAAAGACACCTCCATGGAAACTATGGATCTATTATTGTGAGGACCTCGAGGTCCTAGATATATTACTGGGAGGACCGAGGTCCTTGAAGCATGAGAAGCTATGTTGGGAGCAGAATAATAACCTTCGTCTCGAGTTTTCGGCTCGGATTCTTATGAATAATATCGTGACTGTTCTTTGTTATTTAATCCATGGCATAAATTGACATGTACAGCTCTCGTTTTCTTAGCCATGTAAATATTTCTAGTCAAAATATAAATATTGTTGATGAATCAGCTATAGGGGTATTTCAGGAGTTGTTTTGAGAGTGATTGCTACTATTGAAATCTAGTTTGTTCAACCCATGTCTACTGTACATGTATGTTACAATCTACTTGGTAATTGTATTGTAAAATAATATTGTAGTCATCGTGTATGGGTGAAATATTCCCGCTGCGATGTCAAGCATTCATTCATGTTACAATATCGTTTATTTAAATACAGTCACCATTTCAATTATAACTATGCTGAGAGTGTGTTTTGAGAACCGTCGTTCATGTATTAGAAATAATGATTTTAGTGTTGGTTTATCATTAAGGTATGTTTAGAAAGTTCCTGTGAAATCACTACCAGATTTCCATAAATAAAATCCTATATATTCCTGGAAATTAAGTAGCTATTAAACACAGCCTAGAAGCAAGAGAAATTGAAGAACAAAATCTAGAAGCTCGCTCGGAAACATTAATACTGTAGTCAATATTAACCCTTTTCCTGCTGGATTAGGCAAAGTCGCTGCTCTTTAGGGTTCAAATAATTCTTTTCTGAGATATGTTTTGGATCTAACTGTAAAGCAGAACATTATACATTGTATAGCTTTGTATTATGCTGGAAAATCTGAAAGAACCCAATGCATTATTGATATGTCTGTTACTTTTCTTCCTTACCAAAATATTCTATTCTATTTAATCTTTCAAATTTACCATTTCATATCCATTATACCTCATGCAACAATAATATATTACCCAACGGTAATGTTATTTGTCCTAAATAGATTAGTAAGCTAGAATGACAGTAGTTGTGAGAAGTGTTAACCCATGGACATGTCGTCCTGAGTTAGTCGTGGCTCTGATGACGAGAAACACGACCCTCTGAATCACAAATCACCAGGGAAATATAGAATTCCAGAAATTCTTGGTGGTCTGCAAAAACACTGCTGGAAAATTACCTCACTTGTAATCCTGCCACCTGTTGGTAGCCATCAGTTACCAGAGACCAAAGTCAAGAATGCATAATAAAATTAATATTAATGTTACCAATGTAGTAGCGTTATTTGTGTATGAAATATGGTACATTTGTGAATTGAAATTAAAATAAAAAATGTTTTCTTTTATCTCGGTTTGAAGTAATATATGAGAAAGGGTCGGCAATGTAATATTATATCGGATTCGTTTATACGTAGGCCTAGTAAGAACATCCACCTGCTGGGATCAGAATGGCATCTTTATCTGGACTGGTAACAAGTACGGCTAAGTTTGTCCTAGGCCGACAGCTTCCACCAGCAGAAGAGGGAGCACCTGTTGACTAGCCAACAGATAGCGGTGTGGCCCCAGAGATATTGGAACACATTCAGAAGTAACCTTTGACCATTTTATTTCTGGAGAAACCTTTGATGCTATATTTTCCTTCTTGCATGCAGCGCTTTCATTCACAGAAAATTGGAAAACATTCCGAGAAGTAGTAGCTATCCATACTGTAGGCTATCTGCTGATTCAATGTTTTATATTTATTCATGGTCATATCATTTTTCATTTCAAAATAATTATGTGTGTGCTGTACATCATGGTTGGTGATTGTATTATAAATGCACTGCTTAAATTGACTCTGATTTATTGAATCGTCCTTTAATTTAACACTCTCCATGCTGAAGGCAACCAGAGATGCCCTAAAGAACAGTCGTCGTACATAAAGCAGGAGAGAGGGTGATATAAGTAGAAGCAGCTTTAAATCCCAATTTAACAAATATATATTAAAAAAGATTCATCATCCTACAAATTATGTGATCTTTGTACATGTTGTAATTAACCTTATCCCTGCTGAAGGTGACTTATGTTGCCTGATCACATGAAGAAATAGAACACTTTGATTTTATTCAGCATGGATAAGGTTAACCTTGTGCAGCTGTCAATCTCCCAGGTAGTGATGATACTCATAGACCAATCATAATACAGGTACAGTTAAAGCTGGGAATAACTTGACTATTAGCCACGTGGCAAGTGTCCGACAAACAACATATTGCAAGGCTAGCATAATACAGGTGACAACTTTGTATTCAGGTATAAATGACATTGTGAAACCATGTTGAGTGGAAGAAATGCCAACATGAATGTT
>JAUTBV010094262.1:0-17479 GCA_032361325.1 Lepetodrilus fucensis | reverse complement strand
TGTGTGTGTGTGTGTGTGTGTGTGTGTTGCTAAGGTGCACGTATTATACATTCTACTATGCATTTAGATCTAGATCTGAAGCAAACTTCAAGACCAACTATAGATGAAGGAGCGGTCACACCAGGAACGATGTAACGATATGTTTAATAACATCGATACACGCTCAACTACTCAGGTAACTACTCAGTCTGCAACGATAACGATAACGAATACCGATAGTACGATAGTTTGTTCTACCCTCTCCAGTTTCGATGTGGATGGCTCTGCGATCGATATGTTGCCTGATGAACGATACGGAATGTCTAGAACGATATCGGTATCCGTATGACCGATACAGTGAAACGAAATCCTGATCGGTTTTCTTTTTATCGTTGTCGTAGTCGTTATCGGGCCTTAAGCACGGAATATGGTAATGGAGTCAATATAGTTTTATATTTAGTATTCGTCCTGGGAGTACGGTATTAGCATCGCGGGGTTCGTGCTAGTGATGACGTTACTCAGCGTGGCGGTGTTTATCACATAATGACGTGTGTACTTGCTATAACAGAATGACGAGCAATACCCCAATGGGGACCATGTAGGCTTACACCGCATAGTCGCATGAATGTAGATTGATTAGGAAAGCAACATATTTGTCTGTTGACGTACGAGGACGTGTCTAGCGGTAGAGACCGCTGTCTCCGATGTAACGTAATTAGCAGGTTATTTAATACAGGTTCAAATCAGATGTGAGTGGATCCATAAATGTGATCATTCTATGTCAATATCACCTACACAGGCAGTTTAACATGAATTTTAGCTGCTTTGGCGTAACTAATTTAAGCATCTAAAAACGGTTCCGGTGAAATACATGCTGGCGTAATATAATCACGAGGTTTTTTTTAACCCTGTGTCAGTCTGTACAAGCCATCACTAGATGTTTCTTTATCTTGTATGCTTCAACACTACGATCAAACGGTTCCGCTGTAGTTAAGAAGTGAACAATTTAATCTTATATGAGACACATTAAATTACGATGAAAAGTTGATCTTCATCAAAGAACACGGCAAGCAATTTATCTTGGGAGAACCGGATTAGCTTTTCGTCCTCTTACATCCTAATGTCTCATCCTTTCGTTAGAAAGAACTCTGCATCAGGCTCTCCGATCGCGCTCTAGTCCCCTTCAAATTCATTACTGATTTACAGCGTTAGTGGTCTATGTCCAGTGGCTAGCATCAGACAATAACATGATAACACCTCTCGTAATACCACTTTGCTGGGCTTGTGTGTCTCAGACAATATTATTGACCCCCCGAGAGCGGAGCCAGAACTCACACCAGGTCGTGTCGAAGTCCAGAATTGACTGATCCAGACCTGGCTCGGGGCAAGAAGAGTGCGTATGAATAT
This sequence comes from Lepetodrilus fucensis, assembly GCA_032361325.1. NCBI lineage: Eukaryota > Metazoa > Mollusca > Gastropoda > Lepetellida > Lepetodrilidae > Lepetodrilus > Lepetodrilus fucensis. Next base: position 16,093 of record JAUTBV010094262.1, on the reverse strand, counting down.
ATATTTTTTTTGAGGGGGGTGTAGTTTTGGGGGTGGCTATTATGGGGTGACAGTTTGACATGGTAAATTAAAACATATGTATATCAATACATATTGACCACTGTTCGTCATGGAATTCGAATCCGAGTTTCTGGATTGCGAGTCCAACGCTTTACAGACTGAGACTAGGCCCCGAGATTACAAAACGTTTTTGAGTACAATTTCATTCTCAACTCATAAATCTCCATATAAAAGTTAAGCTTTAGCATGAAATCATACTCAAACAGTCTCGCAATCTCGTGGCCAGTAGGAGCATTTTTAAATCACACCCGGATACACAAGTATGTACTTTGAAAACCTGACTATATCTGCAGACAATTTATAGTAAGATATTAATGTCTTTTGAATAATTACTCGGACACATTTTTATATCATAAAGCTAAAGTGCACTTCTATTACACAAATGTCTTAACGACTAAATACGTTCCATTAAGTCATACTTTATCTAAATTAAACATCGCATTGTTGCGAGAAAATGCTTATTCTCCAATCGACTTGAATATTTATGTATTGTTTAGCGGCTTAAATTATCCATTCAAGGATACTGAGGGATTACGTTCACTCGTGTTCCGGTTCAACTTGCTATGCTGAGCTTGTATTGATTTGAAGCTGTCTTTGTTTGTTAATGCCGAGGAACAGTCGGTCTCCACCTCCTGAGACACACAGAGCGGTCGAGTATTTAAGAAGACACGGTTACTTAGGGAGGGGGGGAGGGGGGGGTATCGGTATTAGTCGCCTAATTACGGTGTAAGTCACTAGGCTGTCCATTCGATTGCGACGTCGCCCATTGTTGTCCATCGGTCATTATTGCTTCCCCGGAGATCCATAATGGTCAAGGAAGTAAAGAGATCCTTGAAGCAGTCTCCGGACGTCTAGGGCCAGATGTTCAGCTTCATGAAGTCTTCAAACAAAACCGTGAGCGGGTTTAGTATGACTGTATCGTGAATATACGATAAGAAGCACGTGTCTGTATGTGCCGCTTACGAACGTCCTTGTTCCAGATGCACTGTCATCGTTTGTTCAGCACGCGTGTTTCAAGACAACGACGTAATTGTATTCCTAAATGCACACTGGCAGTTAATTCGGAAACATAATTTGTAGCTGCATTAATTTGTTATGAATTGTTCTTGATGTGGAATTGTCACATCGAGTAAAATACATTGCAGATGTAGTCCCATCAATGCAAGACAACCCCAAACGAGCAGTGCATATATTTTAATTATCGAACAACGAGGGCCGTATTGCGTTGATTAACCTGACAGCTTAAACGTAGTGGTTTGAAATTGGGTCTCTAATTTTCACGAATCTCTAAATCTCCAGATGTGAGAAGCCGTTATTTCTTAACGAGATGAAACGAAATCCAAGGCAGGTTTAACAAGACCTAAACATTGAACTAAAACTCGATCCATTTGACGTCGTGAAAAGGACAATGACTTGTTCTAGAAAAGGTAGACACTATTCTTCCAATCGTAATGCTAATGTAATTATCGTCCAGCGATGAGGGCGTTAATTATGCGCTAGTATGCGTTGTTGCAAAGTTCAGATAAACAAGATATACGCAGGTTAAAGTAGGTACGTGTGTACTTAGTGCCGAGAAGCTCTGTGCAGCGTCACCCATTGGATTTATGACCACTGCCTTCAGTCGGATGACGCTGTAAGGAATTTGACAACGACATCTGTATGTCGCTCTCTGATTGGCTGGACTTCGACTTCTAGAGTCCTATGCGTAATTATCTGAAGTAAATGCATACCATAGTTTTCAGTTACGCCGATGCCACACTTGGCCGGGAGTGCTTGTCCAAATTTTGATAGGCATGTCCATCTGCCGTCAATCCAGTCCTATGCCGGTCAGAGATTATCCGTCTAGTGCAAATGTTTGTTCTTCTAGATGGACTGGTGTAATAATTAACTATTACAATATAGCCAGGAGAGAGTAGCCAATAAGTGTAAAATGACATTGCTCTACTTAGGTAATAACCATATCTTCAACCTTAGACGAAGTGTAATCTACGGTAAAGCTTGGCATGACGATTACGGTACGGAGTGTCTTAGATGAGTCTGTGCTATTGTCAAAATCATTTCCTAATTGAGGCCGTTCTCATGACCTCAGACGCTGCTTATATAACACGCGTCACGATGCAATAATGCACCTCATCAACGCAACTTTCAGACCGACTTGCTAGCGTTTGGGAAACTATTCTAGATCGAGTACATCACTTACCATTTTGAAAATGTTAAATCCATTAGGAACTCTTTATAATTGCTATTAAGTAGCAGGTTGATGTGTTGTGTTGTTCTGTTTCATATGGCATGACTCTTGCAGCTATTAGATAGATGCATTTTATGCAGAATACAGATTCATGACAAATACCAGCCGGCCTCGAACATGCGTGTCAGAACCCCGGAAGTAGCAACGTTGAGAAGTGTGTTCTACACACGCCACTGGTAATAAACATACGCGGGGATTAACACGCACAAAAAAATAGTCCTTGATGACGCATTTACTTAATAATTGGCCAAATATTTAGCACTAATGTTAATTTGTAATATCCGGGTAAAACTAATTCCATCAATATAAAAATAACATAGCATCGTGTTTTACAAAGCATTGTATCAATACGTATGTACGTAAGTGAATGATCATATGAATGTTATAATATATTATTATGATTAATTGTTGTATACTAACTAGTATCTGAATTAGTCTGTGTAAACTTGGCAATATAATATAACAATTCTAAATGTACTTGTAAATGTTAATCTAGTCATACGTCTATTCTAAGAGAGAACCTGTAATTATCTTCAGATATATTTTCAAATGTCAAATTCGACAACATGAATATACTATCTGGCATCATTGGCCATCACAACCTACACGATCTATACATACTGCTTTACCGTTAGACGTTATATGAACGCTATGAGGTGTTTTACAAACTGTCTCTGGTATGAGCAGATTGCGTTACCTTTCTATAGCTACATTGAATGTCAGACTTATTATTGAGAAAGAATTATAAATAACCTGGTCAGATTGTATATAGTTACATTTGAGTTTCAGATGAGTTAATGAAAAATGGATGGAATTACGATAGTTGTATAGCATATAAAACAATGTTCGCTGATAATTTACCAGACTAACTGAACGTATATATGCTGTGGTACGTATGCCAATTGATGTAATTAGTACAGCTAATATACACCTCCAATAGCATATATTTATATTGTTAACGTTAAGTACTGGACACGAAGAATTAGAATTCACTATTGCAACGTATAAGATGTAGTAGTATTTAGGATCTTCTGTGAATCCTACCGCATCAACTGGGCTTTTCTGTACAACACTCTAAAGTAACTCCAACATTACCAATGGTGTAGTCTGTGATAATTGTATTAATGTTGGAGATAAGTTAAGGCTACCTTGGAGGATCGTACAGGCTATTCAAGCAAGGACAATTTTAGTACATTATGCGTAACGCAAGCAAGAATATGAAGAATGTAAGTGTCTCATTTGCAATACTGTTCTGGGATGCTATGCAAGTGTGTACAAAAATCAAGCAGTCGTTGTAACACATCCTATCTCACAATAGTTGTATTAGGTAAATACAATGGCATGTCCCTATATTATTTACTATCTCACAAATGTTTTATTAGATAAATACAATGCAATGGCATGTCCCTATATGGTGTATATGATGCCTGCTCTGTTCGTGACTTTCACATATAAGTCACATTTTAATACTGACGCTCTCATATTTATACTACGATATCGAGCCAATATAATAGCGATATCGTAGTGATCCGCGAGAAAACATATACAAGAGCGTTATGGTATTGATGGATATCTGGGTATCGTTTCTCCAAGCTCTACTATGAGGCCATAAGCACTCTCGTAGTGATCTATTATGCATGACGATGGGGCACTTACGAGAGCACTATGGTATCATAGTGGATATGAGAGCCTCGTTAAACAGTACCCGGGAAGATGCTTCATCTTAACCTACAATATTTACATAATTTAGAAGCTATCGGTTTATTAAGACAACGTAGTACTGGATGGATCAGTTTATAAATGTATGATTATGAACAAAACATAATGTTGACGCAATTTTGTTATCGATTGTAGTTCAGTGTGGCAATTATACTAGCGCCTGCTTAAAGTTACGTATGCTCTAGTCCTAGGTATAACGTTGACCTCCCGTTGATTATATTCCCTCTGCATGACGATCCACAAAGAGCATAACAGGCATATCATATAAATGATTAGATATCCCGCATAGCGTGTTCCAAACACGAAGCAATTATTTAATATTAAAGCATACGAATGATATAATTGTCTGATAGATCACAGCGTGTGTATTATAATCCTAAAAGTTAAAATTAATGCATGGATAATGTCATGCATTCAGTACACGTTTCCCCCATAACAGTTTAATTCCCTCCATGTTTTACCCTCGTGTCATGATGTAACCTCTTAACATGCTGACTCCGAGATCCTCAATACCAGTATATACGTATTCTATCTGCGTTCTGTTATTCCCAAGTTAACGTTAGCTGGCAATCCAATTCCAGAGAGACGTCGTATCTCAAACAAACCCGAGACTCTGCAGTGTGGAACCCTGTGCGACTCTTTCTGGGGTGATAGCTATTTAAGCCTGAATGGTCCGAGGAAGACACAGGGGTCCGAGTTACGCTTCGATTTTGTTTTATACGATAATAAACTGCCTTCTAGACTTCCTTATTCGGCATTGCGCTCAATGACTCGTTGAATCGTCTCAGAAATCCACGTAATTTCGACAGCTCTTTTATCATGCCTTTTATGCCGACCAGGTTTCGATCCTGATACGATGAAACTCCCATTCATTACACCTATTTGTCATCCGTCGTTAACTGCATTGGGACAACTTAGAGATGTTTTTTTTAAATTATTTTATTTATCGCATTTCAACATCTATTGCTTGCATGGACTGATGACATTTAGAAGGAATTCAAAGGTTTATGTAAGAGGTGCACGGTAGGTGTCTGGAATATCATCGAACAGCATACGTGTATAGATATTAGTATAGCAATTAATTGGTGAGATATCATTGACGTATGCCGTTATGGATTTACATTCACGTGTTGTTGGCTTAATTTGATATATCACTGTCAACGTATAGCTTTGATCATGCATGCTTCAACGTATAGCTTTGATCATGCATCCTTCGTCGTGTCGTTTCGTCTGCTTTGAGCATGACTTTTTCAAAATACGAGTCGAATGTACTTTTAACTATTGTTCGCTTACGAGAACAGAAGCGGTATTGTAGCATGTTAGTCATATTGTTACATGCCTGAACAAAGGCATTGCCATCGGACTTAGTTGTTTATATTTAGAGATGACCATCGGTTACATACTATTATAGTAGATTGATTAGTGTGTCAGTAGTATTCAAATTGTTTACACGTCAACAGGATGCTAAAGTTCATTCTAAACATTACGTGAACACCATCACATGTATACCATATAGAGGATCAGTTTCACGTCTGAATTTAAACGAGAATATCGAATCCATTTTATATATAAGTTCCACTATGAATATAATGTATATTGATTAATTAGTGTCATAAGTGACATGTAAACGCAGCGTTGTCAGTAAAGCAAACTGCATGTATGTACTGGAATTTCGGCAACGGCGCAAATGTAGTAGAAACATCACACCCAGTATGCAGTATGCATGTTTAGAGGATCGCAAATGAATGCTCATATATTACTGAATTTATTAACGAGTTGGCATAACCGATCGTATACATTAAGTCCTAGGCATAAGGTCTAAAAGAGGTCCAAGAATATGTTGAAAGCGTGTATGAATACAATATGTATAAGTATGGTTACCATACTATACTATAGGCCATTCTGTTATTTCACTAGTGAATAATGAACATATATATATATATATATACATATATATTCACTCACTCAGTATGGGTTTAGTATGACTTGTGTGACAGTATGACTTGTAGTAAGTTACTATATTCTCATTAGTGTATTTGTGGGTTTTTTTTGTATTATGCAATTTAGGTAGATATTTGTGTAAAGCTATTAATTAAGAAGCGACTTGTAGTAAGTTAGATCTAGTATGTTCTCCTTAGACAAACTATAATATTTGTGGATGTGTTTGTTCCTTTTAAGTTTAAATCAGATCATAATAATATATGTTACTTTTATGCTGATTAACTGTAAAGTTAAAGGCAAAATAAAGAATTGAAGTTCTCTCTCAGACTCGATGTTACGTGATAAATTGTGTTTCAAACCGTGGTAGCAATTGATTATATACTCTACACGTGCCAGTTATCGTCTTACAACCGGTGCATATAATTTAACTACTGCACTGAGTTGACGTTGCAGCGTACAGTACTTGTTAATTATGCATGAACACCAGCCAACATAACACCACATAGAAACAAATTACAAACTTTCGTCAATGTTTATGTTCGCGAGATAACACTATTTGTCGTAGCCTTTAAATGCGTTATAAATATTAATAATATAGCAAGAAAATAATCAGCTATTAAATTAAAAGGGACATATCTAATTTCAGATAATTTCACATAAATAGGTAACGAATTAATGATGGAAGATCAGTTTAAGGATATGACCAATGTGCTCGAGGACAAACACAAATATATTCACACATGTAAATCGTATCCGTAGTTACATGCCAGAGAAATGTGACTGCATGCGTTATTGGTATCATACCCAAATAATATTATAATTAATCTTCAAATATGATATGCTTGTAATTAAATTATACATACGCGATCTCTAACATCAACAGTATTAGACACCCCCTTGGTGTGAAATGAAATGCATACTCACAAATCTGCTCTTTACGTGTTTATCGAATGTCAAATATCAAACGAGTTTTTCATTCCTAATCCACGAATTGCGTTTATTGAGAGAACTATTTTTAATGACTCGTGGCGCATATCTGATATTAATTATACACTGGGGGATAGTGCGATGTTCGCCGTAAATACACAATCACATTACATTATTCCCGATACATAAACACGGTCGTTCTTAGTCTTAACCCCAGGTCAAGATTCTGTAATTGAAAAGTGAAATTGAATCTTGGATTGTATTGAAAGCGTCGCATAAAGCCAAACCGAAAGTAAATGGAAAACTCGACATCTGTTCCCGTCACGTGACATGATGACCATTGTCCGAGATCAGGGTGACAGTATATGGCTACAGGGTGTATTTAAATAGCGTTAAACGAGATCCAAAAGCAAATTATATTGCATCGATGACCATCCGCTTGTTTAAAATGTGTATTCATTCATTTCTACAGCACGTTCTCTATCTGTTCATTATGTTTTAGTGGTTTTGTTTTACGCTTTATTGCTATTGGTGATATTCGATGATTACTCTATATGTGTTATGCATTAATAAAGCATATTAGTGGGGTGCACATGCAGTACCTATAAGGAAGTGGCTGGACATTGTTCGTTATATTTGAAGCGTAATGTCATGAAGACTTCATATGGATTCGTGTGTGAGTATGTGTATCCAATTTGATCTAAAAGTGCGAATATATCGATTTCGAAATATTGATCACGTTAGTTATAATCATAGCTTCGTAGACATCTGGTTCTTCATACTCATGCAGGATGTGGATATAGTCTAAGATCAGCGTTTCCTGTATGCGTTTTTTCTTTGGGATTTGTTAATGATAACTGTCATTTCGACAAAGACGATTACTGTTGAGAAGGGATGCAGATACAGATTTTATAATATAATAATATAACATAATAGTATAAACTTATTTAAATCATGACTCCTTTGTTTCAACCAGCGGTATAACCAACACTAAAGTTAGTTATACCACGGACGGAACTACTTTCAACAGGGTCGAAGTAGCAATAATAGAGACAAAAATCAATGTTGCACATTTTAATAACTGAAATTTATCAAATGTTTAATGTGATTTGTACAGATTTACACGCTAGGTTTTCAGGGCAGTCGCTTGGACGAGCTCGTTTCCTGGGTCCATTTTGAATGATGTTGCTGACCATTTCGTTTTGATTCTCGCTGACCCGTTTGTGCTTTCTAATTGCATTACTGCGGTGACCGGTGGTCCTGGCAATGAGTTGTTCATCGATTCCCTCATGGAATAATAATAATAATAATAATAATAATAATAGTTTTGAACATATTTTATAATAGTCTATAATATAAGATTGAATACATGACATTTTTACTTTGAGTCATGGTTTAAGTAAGTTATACGACTCGTATTGGTGGTGTAATCCATGAAATGGATACAGTTAAATCACTCGCTGCTTCGCAGCTCGTGGTTTAACTAGCCATTTCATGGATTACACCACCAATACTTGTCATATAACCATTACATATTTAATGATCACGGATACAGAGTAAACAAATACGATTATTTCGAAACATGGACATACATTAACTTTACCCTGGAATAATAGTAACAATAATACCTTTGAAATTTTGTTTTCTCACGCAGATAGAACGTAAACAAGACTATTTAATCAGCATGTTTAATCTGCATTTCTAAATCAGTACGCACGTGTGTAGACAGCGTGACATTGGTTGATCAGCGTGCAATATTTATAGAATGTACGTGCAACAATTCACATGCAAATTAATCCACGTCCCCCCAGCATAAACAAAGCATCCACCAACACAGAGGAATCATTGATGTAGAACACGTCTTCATTCTCGTGAGACAGGACACGTTGTTCACATTTCAAGGATCGGCCGTCCCAAACAAAGACACACGTCAACGGCCGGTCTTCGTGACCCAACATGCCGGACGTACAATGGATCGCCTCCGTCCATCCCAAAGGAGTCTGGCCACACACGTGCCGTCACGTGCAATGGTCAGCGTTGTGTCCAGTACTCAAGCTGTGGGTAAGACTGGCCGTGGAAGGAACACGCCTAGGAGTCCCCTCATTAAAGGTGTGTCCAGAATAATTGCAGAAGCCATCGCGTGAACTTGCGGGATTTTTGAAAGCGGGGAAAAAAAGGTAGTTCATAAATCAGGAAGTCTGATCAAAGGAACGTATGTCTGTAGCGGGTCACAAGGGGTCGCATTAGTGTGATGACGGTTCTTAGAATCGCCAGGACACGTGCATGTGAGGACGTTGGTAAGCTCAACTCATATAGCGGTGAATCGAACCCAGTCTACGCGATGGCCGATTCAGCGGAGAATAAGTTACCAAACTCAGCCAATATGATAACTGATTAAGTAGTCAAAATACTACTATACCAAACAGCCTATACGATGTCCGAGTCAGCTGTGAAGCTGTTACCATGCAAACTCAGACTATGATGACCATTTCATGATCAGCAGTGAAGATGTTACCAAAATCAGCCTACTCGATGACCGATTCAACAGCGAAAATGTTGACCAGCAACAACCTATCCCATGACCAATGTGTAACAAAACCATGTATATCATGGGATTAGAACCAGGGCATCCTTTCACGAAGCTCTCTTGTCTTAAGAGACAATAACGCTCTCTTTGCCGATACAGTAGTTAATACACTGCAAAGAGAGCGCCATGATCTCTTACGAGAGCTTTTTGAAAGGATACCTGTACGTCCATCAACTTAGCCAAAGGGGATATCACCGCTACGCTGAAAGAAATCAGGCCCCGAGATTACGAAACCTTTCTGAATACGATTTCATACTCAACTCTGAATGTTGTTTATAAAACGTCATGTTTTGTATCATATAATACCACGTGAGTTGAGCTCAAAAACGTATACTCAGAAATGTTTCCTAATATCGGGGCCATGTATAAGCATTGCACAGTTGTATCACACACGGCTGCAGATAAGCTGGGGAAATGTAAATATGATCACCACAGACAGCCCCTACTGATCATAGCTTGGCATAAGGATTAGTTTATTAATAAACAAGACTGTCATGCGATATAGAAGTATCCGAGAATAATATGTATGCTAAGTAATATGATTAACTAGCGAAAGGGTATAAATAACACTTACACAAGTTATTTTTACATCCCGATTAATCATTATTCGGACACTGTGTGTAGTCAATGTTCTACAGCTACTCTATATCTCGATGTGTTTGGTCATAGGGCCAGGTCAAGCCATCTGTCCATCACACGTATAGTGGTGGCCACTTTCATACTAGAAGCATGGTTTTATCACATAACAAATACCAGCAGAAACTCGCCACTAGGTTAATACCAAGTAACACACATGCACTTACATATAAAACTATAGAATAACGGGTGGTTTATTTTCAATATCGTAACAGATTAGTTATCCCATGGCACATTTCATATACACATTAAAATATAAAGATATGTGCATCCGGATATCATGTCCCTATAAACACGCGTTTAAATTAATAGTATATAGTTATATGAGGTACATATATGTTCAAGTGCCGATACTTATCTAAAGGTCCATTAGCTACAATGTATTTTTATGTGATCAATTAAGTACTCGAAACATGAGCCATGTCGCCTCACAATAAGGATTGACTGTTTTATGGCCTACTTGACTAGGACAGGTCCATTTATTACCATATAGTTTTACCATAACAATGGCAATTACGTTTCTTTAATACTTAGTTTATTACCAGCATTCCTGTCAATTGTCTTGTATTGCATCATTGTATTGCATCCATAGTGGTCCAACTGCATACTTATTGATGATTCTCCAATAGATATCCTTGCTATATATATGTTCGTCTGGTTAGCGGTGTTTCTGCGGTATCTGGTTATATGTATGGATATTAATACAATTACTTGGATTTTGTAAGTTAAGAGTAATTCAACGACCATGAGTTTGTTTTTCCATTACTTACTATGGTTTCAGGAAATGTTGTTAACTGATAGCATGTGCATGCGTTATATTTTATGAATACACTGTTCTGCGAACATGTTTCGTTCTTGCTTTGCTATTTTCTAATACTAGGAAGGAGGGAAGGGGGACTATAATATAACATAATAAGTTAAAACTTAAAGCAAACTAGGCTCAAACTCAAACTCCTGTATAATTGAAGGGGCTCTATTTAAATGAATCCTACTATAATAAGTATCAACTCCACCTCTCTCTCTCTCTCTCTCTCTCTCTCTCTATATATATATATATATATATATATATCTGCCTCTCTCTCTATATCTATCTCACTCTCTCTCTCTCTCTCTCTCTCTCTCTCTCTCTATATATATATATATATATATATATATATATCTGCCTCTCTCTATATATCTATCTCCCTCTCTCTCTCTCTCTCTCACTCTGCCTCTCCCTCTCTCTCTCTCCCTCTCTCTCGCTCTCTATCTCCCTCTATCTCTCTATCTCTCTCTCTCTCTCTCTCTCTCTCTCTCTCTCTCTCTCTCGCTCTCTCTCTCTCTCTCTCTCTCTCTCTCTATCTCCCTCTCTCTCTCTCTCTCTCTCTCTCTCTCTCTCTCTCTCTCTCTCTCTCTCGCTCTCTCTCACCTGCTGAGACTTTGCTTTCTCTTATCACGCCTCGCTTAGCTTATCTCTCAAATTAATAATAAACACATATAAAGGTAGGCTATCAGCGTTCCCGTTTGATCTATGCATAATGAACGAACAGGTTGTGCTGATCGAATGATTATTATTGTATCAACTTATGCACATATCACTTGAATGTGTTTGAAATATTTCCAAGGAAGTATAATATTCAGTGCACGGGAACTAAACATCTAAATTATAAAAATGACAGATAAGAAGAAATGAGTATATTCTATTTGGATTCAAACACTGCACTTCTTATAGTATTCAATCGATAATCCCTTCACTTGGCGAGTGTATGATTTCACAAACACAGACATGAGCGTACGGATGTCTGACTAGCTCAGAAAATTAACGACCAACATTCCAATTATATTTCAATCGTACACATGTTCAATCCATCGGCTGTTATCTATATATACATCATCATCGCTCTTGCAGGGTCACAAGTTAACACATTTTTCGGCAGACTAAATCAATACACGTTGAAAGCACTGATTCCATTAGATTATCATTAAATGATATATTTCTGAAAGAGAATATTAGCTAAAATCAGAGTCCGTGATCGATTTACCCGTTAACTGCTATTTAGTGTATGCATCCTTTCAAGTATCAATTTAGAACTATTTCAACACGAACGTATATGCCATGGACGAGGGTCGATTTCACTTATCTGGCTTTTCATTGGCTCGTAACGCCTCTACAGAATGATCCATTCCGCGTAGCCACGTGCTCGACTTGATTCCATCTCTATTTGGTAAGGGCTGGAACATCTGTAAAAGGGAGGTATACAGATCACCCCAGCACAGCCATTTCCGGTAATAAAACCCCATTCCCTGTTTAGTTCCCAATGCGAAAAAGCAAAGCGACACTTTAATCGCTGCTAGAGTCGTGTGTGTTGTGTTATCCCCCTTCCTCTGGTCCCCGGCCCTTTTACCGATACGACGCGACTCGCTGTGTAGTTTACAGTACGAAGCGCCAGCCAGTTAAGACTGGGTAGTGACGGAGTTAAGACACTCCCGAGTGCCGAGGCTTGGCCCCGTGTAATGGGTTCCAGCGTGTTTGTCCACGCTCTGGTATCGCGTACTGTCTACTATTGGAACAAGAGCAAACCTCACGCAATTTATCGCAGTGGTAAATTGACTTAATCTCAGCTGGCATTAAGTGGAACGTCGCCTGCTGACAGCGATACGTTTCCGGGAGTGATACACATCAGAGAAAAGGAAGGGAAAGGTATAGCGATGTCCGTGGAGTAGGAAGGGATACAGGGTGTGCGTATGCGAGAGGTGCGGGTGCTGCGACACGGGATGTTCTGTGGAAATGCGCGTGTATAATTGGATTACTGCAGCTTCCGTCATGGATTTGTTGCCGTGTTGTACTTGTTGATTGACGGAGTGTACGAGATGATGGAGACATATTTGGAATTACTATTGCTGGCTGCTGTCATCGACTTTGTAACAGGTGAGATAAGGGGAGATGGGGCACATCGGGGCACAGAGAGAGAGAGAGAGAGAGAGAGAGAGAGAGAGAGAGAGAGTGAGAGAGAGAGTGAGAGAGAGATAGAGAGAGATAGAGAGAGAGATAGAGAGAGGGAAAGAGAGATAGAGAGAGAGGGGGAGAGAAAGAGAGAGTAGATGAAGATATACTTTGGGAGATAGATAGAGGGGAAAGAGGGAGAGAGAGAAAATAAATATAATGTGTGTATATATAGTCCATTAGTATCATACAACAGGTGTAATATAGAGAGGAGAGAGCGCAATACCGAGAGATAAAGTGAAAGATATTTAGTGATTGGGAGCGCAATACAGAGAGAGAGAGAGAGAGAGAGAGAGAGAGAGAGGGAAGGAGAAATAAGAAAGTCCAACAACATACTCCATCCCGTCACACACTTTTTCGAATGTCAGTGTAAGCATAGCATGACATTTTATCAACAGCTTTCGCCGACCACAGTAGCAGGCATCAGTGCATATAGCTTCCTCTGACGTTTCATTCAGTTCACAAACATCGTATGTAGAAACATACCAGCAGTTCCTGTTAGAACATATTATGTGTACGTATTTGAAGTTATGTAAAACGTGGTAAAGTTAAGGTTTTACTATCTAGGGAATACGCACGTAACCAGCACTAGGAAAAGTGTTTGTCAATATTACCTATACTCCCAGTATACATGTTATACCATACGACATATTATACAGGTCACTCGTCTTATATGACTAACACCTCGTACAGATAATGCAGGTTGGCCTATTGTTCAAATATTCCATATATTATTACGCTGCTATTGATGTGCACATATCAATTTCCGTTGATTGATGCCTTAATATGCGTCCGAGAACAGCACGTCCGTGCCACCATTCAACGTACAATGGCCAAATGGAGAATCGTATTTTCAACAAATATTTACATCAAATAAGTATGTACTTTAAAATGTATCTTGCTAACGTAGCTAAGCGATTTGGGGATTAAATCAATCTATGGTGTTTGCTGTATATATTGGATGTAAGGTTTAAACATACAGTCGTACATCATTCGCGTGAATCCTTCGTGCTATGAATGAATGTGATATTGGCGTGGTATTATCAGCATTAAACAACGTATAACCATATGATAATGGTCGCATGATTCATCATGTCATCTGATGACACTTAACGTATATTTAACAATCACCACATTCCATATCATTAACAGTTAATCACAATACTATTTGGGCGAGCCATTCGCCTTTTACGCTGCTAGGGCTGTTATTAGGGCGTACATTATTTTAACACAACGCTGTTTTAGTTTAGGTGACATACAAGTTACTAGGCAGTATTTAGAATCTTGCATAATGTAAAAGTATACATTGATCCCCGTTAATCTGGAAGTTTGTGTTTCCGGTAAACTCGTTCTAGTATAACTGAATGTCTAGATGTATAACATGTAGGCCTATACTTGGCCTATACACTGTTGATATTCATCAATTTATCAGATTAACAAACTGTGTAGGCCTATAATGTGTGTTGTTCTTTAAATGATAAACATTCAAATATAAAGTTGAATTCATGTTCAACAGCAATCATAGACTGGCATAGTTGCGACACTATAGTGACAATATACCAATGACATTTTCCACTCAAGTCTAAGAATTTAAGCATGGTTGCAGTAAGACACGTTTTAATGGCGAGTTCACACTTCCACGTTACGTAGTTTTTCGTTGGTTTAACAATAGCCGTCATGTACCTTTCAATTCATCGTGTGTATATATACCGAGTCTTATACATAGCGTAACGGGTATATCGCGATTACTCACGTATACACTCATTTAGAGATTTATCTATTTCCCTTTCCATCTAACTCCCCGTTCATTAGGAACTACACATATTGACGCATTCATTGTTCAAATATTACGATATTTAACCTGCGTAATCATCGGGAACTCTTAAACGGATATATCCCGGTTAACACCCGCGCCGTGATCGGTACTGTTGCCAATAGCCGTGTTGTTATGTACCTTCCTTTAGAAACAGCGTATGCTAGTTTACTATTGACAGCGCTAGAACTATGTAGCGGGCGAGAGTAAATACGTCCTCTTTCTGTTCGTTCATTGATCAAGCGTTGAATGGTACCAAGTGGGCTGTGGATAAGATAGATCGCAGAAAGTGTTCTGTGTGCTTAGAACTATTGTAACAAGGTATCGTCGTACACGTACTATTTTACCGCCTCACCATTATGTCGATGTTGTGTCTTCACAATGGGGCATGTTGTATACATATATATGGATCAAGTGTACCTGGTAAGGTTTTACGCGATATGCATTATCTTATCAATGGCGGCTAAGCGTTTATATAAAATATTAAGTGTCATTGGTTGTATCAAGGGACCGAAATAACCAAGAAAGGAGATGTCTTATCTCTATGGCATTCACGGATAGTTTAATTGTCTACAGTATTTGACAGATTGATAAAGTATTCACATCCAACATTATTTATTGCTGAACGTATTGTCTGTTCAGTGTTTAATATATTCTCTGAAAACGATTTGTGCCGTAGAGCAACCTATGGCCTGCCAGAGGCGTTAAGGATATCAAGCAGTGGTGTGTGAGTTGAATTTCACAATTTCATCAACGCATGAACGGCCAAGAAACGCATCTATTTCAAATATGTCTGGGAAATTTAGGAATTAATCCTTATAGTGGGTGTCGCAGACTTTATTCTCACCCAAATAGCGCCATTAAATGGATCCGATATGAAAGTCTTGAAATTGGAGCGGATCCTTTCATACTATACTCTAGAGGTCTGTCAAACTACAACCATAGCGAGTCGTCTAGGTTCATTTCGCTTTTGTAGTTTAGCCGTCGTTCTTTAACATATAGATATCTTCTGACTGTAATATGTAGTATGAGTTATGTGGGTCAAAGTAGCATTGGAATTGGAATCGAGAATGATCCAAGACTCAAGCGGTAATCTTAAGTGAATACGCCCAAATCTATTGTGCACAGATAAAGTGATATAGTTACATAATAGTAGCCCTCTGAACGAATCTGTCCTGG
>JAUTBV010094251.1:0-17479 GCA_032361325.1 Lepetodrilus fucensis | reverse complement strand
TATTGAGTATATTTCTCCATTGATATTTATGAGGTCATTTATAAATACTATTCCTTTGTCAAACCATGAAGCTAACACAATTGTTTTATTGTCAACTCTTACATTGTCATTGTCGTCACCTATGGGTGAAATATTCCCGCCCGTGACGTAAAACAATAATACACTCACTGCATTGTCATTATGCCAAATTGATTGTGAGTATATCTATTTTTTTTCCGTTTTATTTCCTTTTACTATTTTTAAACACATCTTTCCAAAAGGGATTAGAGAAGCGGTTGATTGCATTATTTGTAATATATTCAGAGTCTACTAACCAAAGTTGTTCTATCTTTATGTTATGTTTAACTATTTGTGTCCATTTTGCTCTTGACTAAAACAGTTTTTTTATCCATGATATTTTATGAGCTTTTATAATATTATCTATTTTAGGGGCCGATATACAGCCATATTTTGGTGGGAGTGACATTATATTACGCTTAACTTTATCTGGTTTGCCTTTCCATATAAATTGTGATATTATGCCTTTTATACTAAATTTGGAAATTAGTACTAAACACATTTATGTGCCTCCAATTTTTAACTAACTTACTAGTAATGGAAAATATATCCATATGATTGATTATACATGCCTGTAGACCTACTACGTACGGAATATCTAAAAATCACAATACTAATTTGCATTATAATACTATCAATTGTAAATTAGATACAACTGGACGATGACACTGCTCAGGCCATAATATGTGGGAGGTCAGTGGGTCAGCTTACCTTTCGGGACTTCCCATTTCCTGTTTAGAACTTTATGTAACCATGGAGAAAAGTCATCTTCGGCGTTCTGGTGACTTTTATCCCTATAATAAATTATTAGAACACTATTTTATTCTGCCTTTCAATAATTACCTGCCTAATAATAATAGTTAAAATCCGTCGAGTTACGAGTTAGCCTAGGCCTATATTATGTGTGTGTGTGTGCGTGTGTGTGTGTGTGTTGTATGACCTCTTTGTATAACTTACCATGAGCGCAGTTTCTCCATTACATATTCTACTATATCATTTCTATTCACTTTCTTCAATGCACCAACGAGGTTACGGACGCCCATATCCTGTCTATGTCGACAGATGTCACGCCATAGTATCAACATCTGAAACATAGTGCAATCACATATAATACGCACAGGCAACGTTTTCTCGCAATTCCTTCTTAGAAGTTCAGTTGATGCATCAAAGACAAGATAAGTAACGGAACGTTCCCTACATTCTTATAAAACATTAATATTTTGATAACTATTGAGTACTGGAGACTAAGTACATCAGTAAATAACAACTTTGGGGTGGATAAATCAAGCGTAATTAGTTGTCCATTATATACAGGCCTATCAACTGTGATATTATGCCTTTACATTCGTCAACTGAGAACGTAACGACAATAGGAAACTATGAGAAAAGAGCAGATAAATCTAAATTGAATTAGTTCCTGTTTTAACACTAAAGCCTCATTAGTTACGTCTTGGGAACTAGCTATCTTCATCACACGTGCTACATCATTTATATACTCCACAAAATTAATTAAGGACCAGAAGATATACATAGTGGGGGAAACGTTCTCCGAAATGTCGGAACTATGTCAATCTGATTCCATTCTTCTTCCACTGATCTGCAAGTTCTTGAATAGTACCTGGAGCCTGAAGATGTTTCGAAATTCTTCGGTGTTAAAATAATATAAAGATGAATTTAGATGTTTAAAAAATGCTACTGGCCCTTAATTAATTGTTTGAGTATATGTTTATGTATACCAAAGTCTCCTTATACATTAGATCATGGGACAAGAATAAGCTATATAGATATACCTTTAAGGAATGTGGTCGGCGACACGGAGCTGGACTTCATACTATTGTCAATCATTACACTCCAGCTGTACTTAATTGTGTTCAGAACTCACTGTACTCCTGGAACTCATCTAGAGGAAAACGTGCGCAGAGCCAACCTATGAAATCATTTTCCCGATAAATTTGGTGTAAATATATATCCCAAACCTTTTGCGCACGTTCCTATCTTGATAAGTGTCAGGGGTACCACATGAAGTAATAATTATAAGTTCTGAACGGAATTGGGAGCTTAAGTAGGTCACGTCTATTTTTAGAATTTCCAAGAATTGTCCAAGTTCCGGTGATAGGCAAACAGTAGTACTAGGCCTTATAAGGTTGACTAAAACTCCATAGCAAATTTTAATACGCCGATAACAAGGATCGTGTGCTTAAATTTCTGTTTGCTTAAGAGATTAATCACGTTGTTCATGGTGCACGCGTGATAAATTTGGTAACAACGTAAGGTATACGTAAACAAAACAACAGCCACGCATATATATGGGTATGGTCACCAGAATCACTAAACCAGATACCTCTAACAATATTAGCACTTGACACTCTTATAATAAATACACGCTGTTATGTACCGCTGTGGTGCGAGAATAGTTATTTTCATACGTAAATAATACTCAAGCTGTTTAAATATACTAGCTAGTTTACCTTGAACCTCTTTTCTTTTAGTTTTAGTTCTGCCATTGGTTCATCGATAATGCTTTTCGCTAGACCCAGGAAGAGACCAAGTTTGTACCATTCGTCAGTCAGTTGGCTTGCAATGTAGTCCATCAGAGTGTCATCAGTGAAACCTGCCACCAACATGCACGAACACACTCGTTAATTATTGAGAAAATATAATGATTAATTATCAGCAACTTCAATAATTTAGTAAAGTATTTTGAACTTTGCCAACAGCAATGTAATGGCAATGTGTTATGTCGAGATTATACTTTATTTTTCAGGTTCACTGTTTCAATACTACTATCCATTATACTTAGCTGTATAAATGTTGGCCCTTACCAAAGGAGTTTAAAATTATATCTACCGTTTACCAGTATAGTTATAATAATGAAGTCATTTAAAATAAATTATAATTTTAGAAAACTAATAATATAAAGGAGAGGTGCTACCAATCTAGATCATCCTCGCCTATCAATTTAATATTATAAATTTATTAGCTATGCGAGGTTGACCTAAACTGATTATTATATCTTTACACATTAAATTATTATTATGATTTTTAATAACAGAATTTATAATATAATATTTATTGTTTACCATTCGATCATCGAACCCTTGTTTTACCTTTAAAACTATTGTCTTCCTTGGCATCCCTTAGGCGTTTTCCCTTCATATCTTGAAGACCATCCAAGTGAATGGCAACCTTTCCAATAACATTGTTTTGCTCCGAAATATTACAGATACCAATCAAGGCAAAATCGGTATCCATCTTTGGTCTTTCAATTGCAAACTTGAGAAAATTTGCATTTTTTCGTTTAGGATGAAATTCCAATTTTTCCGTCTGTTCACATTTCGCTGCTCCCGACACTGGGAACTTAAAACTAGTTTTAGGAATAATATTGAAATCATTCAGATCAGGATAGCTGGGTTTCTGATCCACAAATCCTTCAGTTTTCCAAAAATTGATTCGTTTATTAACATCGCCCATGGTGCATTCGACCATTGTTTCGTATTTGTCATCGGTGCAGCTGAGCATGACAACGAATCCAACCCTACACGCCCTTTTCACTGCATCATTATACATAATAGCAGCCGCCTTCTTTATGTTTTGCTGAGTATCCCTAGGGAGTGACTTGTGTCCTGTCATGTAGGAAGTCATGCCCTTCTGGCTGATCACAGAATCTGCTTTTGAAGAACTGCTGTCCCTTCTTCCTATTTTGTCATTTGATGGCGCATCTCTGGACGTCTTCACGGAATTGTTCTGTCGTGGCGCCTCCGAACCCTGCGTACCTGTACCTTTGGTAACATCAGCACCTTCCTTGTTCCTCGATTGTTGATGGCGAGCAACTTTCGCTGTCAATTCGGATATATGCTCATGCTCCATTTGTCTGTTCCCATCTGATGTCGTGTTCCTTTTCACGTTTGCACCTGCCAAATCTTGGGTTGGATGGTTGCGTGCATCTTTACTGGGCTGCTCCTTCCTTGCATCATCCGGTTTGTCGCTCTTCTTGGTACTTGCAAGCCTTTCCATTACCTTTACCTCTACCAGTGCCTTACTGTGAAAAAAACAACAACCGCAAAGTAAGGAATCTGAAAGTATTATTATCTAAAAGATAGTAAGAAATGGCCATGGATATTATAGAAAACCAATTTTCATTTGACAAATCTTGAAACGGACAGTCTAAAAACATTGTAAAATCTCTGAAGCTATACTGACTTACGCGGAGAAATGTGACACATTGAATTTGCATTTGCCAAATGCTGTCTTGGGATTGACGCCTATTACGTCCCACATGGATAACTCTGATTCGTCTTCTTCCCCATCCCTCCTGCTGAGGATAAATAAGTCATAGCCAGAGTTATCTCCCTTGTAGTCCGAGGGAAGTGGAACTGTCATGGTCACATCCACTTGGGGCTGTTCCTCACACGTGTGGTTGATGTCGTAGAAGTTGCTCAACGAACCAATTTCAATTCCTTGTACCCCCTGGTTTTCCAGATCTTCGTTATCGTATGCTGGACGTGGTATCAACTGGGGAAGCAGCAAATATACCATTTTACAATTTTACAACGTACACTATGTAGCCTACATATAGACATTGCATCATCTCCATAATGCTTCTGGCTGATATAATGCATATGGTGCGATCAACCTATGATATATGCCTGCATAATAATTATTTAACTGATGCAAAAAAAGTATAGATATAGTTTACAACATACTTATGCAATAACCTATATTAAACTGTATATTATTCATCTGAACACAATATCCAACTATACTTATATGCAGAAATGAATGTTTGAACAAAATGTTTCACATGACAAATTTATCGATATAGGCTACATGCATTTTAAACCACTATTCCAGCATTCTCAATGTAGCTATTAGGCATATAGATGCCTAATCTTTACGTGGGGTTAAGAGCAAATGACTACATATGTTTGAAGGTCACACCTCTAGAGACACACTTCCTCTGTTTGAAAATGACTTTTCTGGAATCTCCAGCTTTACGAAGTCGTCCACGTCCGATACAAACACACCCCCCTTGGACCCCGACTGGAAGTATTCAATACGGGGGCGTGTCACCAGCACAAAGGCGTTGATGGACTTGAGGTCAATTGACACTCGGCAGATCCACTGGTTCTGTAGGACAGTAAGGTATGACATTAAAGTATGACATATTGACATTAAAGCATGACATATGTTACAAAAACATAAATACAAATAAAACACAGGTGGATCATCCTTACCGAATGTTCCTCTCTGTCATACGTGACAATCTCCTCGCTTTCACTGAGCTTTGATTGGATGTTTGTCTTTATATGCATCTTCTCATACGGCTTCGGCTTGTCGTACATAGGGACGTGGAATGTGACCTTGCCCTTGAACTGCGATACTGCTGTCCTGAACTCTATCGTGTCGCTGATGAGAAGCTCCTTGTCCTCGGGCCCCAGGGATATCATGCTGTATTCCGGCCTCACTCGACGCCCTAACAAGCAGACCCCTGTTTTCGTGAAGCCCTTTGGTGCTGAAATCTTCATTCCTAGTTTATCCAGATCCGTGATGGCGTCGTCGTCGATTGTTACACATTGTATGGCGATGTACCTGCACGGAAACATGGGAGTGAAAATGCCAGGGGTGTGAACCTCTTCTAATATTTCAGCCGTGGCCTGTTGCAACGAAAAACATATCTTACCCTTGTTTGATTGCGTTCGTCACTTGTTGTGATCGTTGCAATAGTTTGACCATTTTAGACGTTTCACAGAAGGATTTCGGAGACCGACGTTGCTGTAACAAAGACAGCATTAACTTTTAAGCCCAACACATTTACAAAGAACATCTTCATTATTTGCATTTCTTCATTAACAAAATATAACTATGGATCTATACAAACATTCATACAATTCATACAAAGATTCATACAATTAATAAATTCCTACAACTGTCGGTAACGTCTTCACATAAGTCCTTATGATTACAGACAACGTGCCTGGAGGCACAAATGTTTGATGTTTGATTGGAAAGGGGGTAAGAATTTGTCCTCTTACTTGAAACAGACCATTTGTTACAATGTATGTCTTAGAGTTGATTATATAGTACATGTTTCCTACCGAGTCCTTGATTGATCCATCTGCGCCACAAAACACAAGAATATCTGCAGTGGAGTAGTGGTTTCTGTTGACAGCAAAGTACAAAGATGTTCTCCCATCCTGCAAGAGAAAGAACGTTCACGACTGTGGTCTCAAGACAAAGAAGGCACGTGATGGCCTCCCTCATCGACAACTGTCTTAGAATTGAAAGGGTGGAAACATGAAACATTATTGACCTTCGTAATGTTATGCTTTATCAGTAATCGTCACTGTCGGCATAGATTCCAGTCTCCATCTGTCGGAGGAGCACATTGCTACATGTCGTGGTGACGTTACGACTGGTGAAGTTAGCACGACTGGTACAACTTACTTTGTCTCTGGCGTCAATGTTCGCTCCATGAGCTAGCAGTTGTTTGATACTCTCCGTGTCACCGTGTGCAGACTCGAAGTGAAGAGCAGTCCTCTGGTCCTGTTACATATACAGAAAGATAACACCAAGGGAAGTAGCTATGAGTGAAATAACATGCAGGTCCATGCCATATTTTCCAGCTACACCGCTGGCCCACTCGGCAAATTGCGCACCCCTAGCTTTTGATGGAGGCTACCCTCTACCGTCAAGATAGCGTCAAGCAGTACTATGACGGTCAGAGCTTCTCGGCCTAGTCCACATGTTACAATATGAGGGAGACGAATTTGCTTTCTAAAGACAACATTATCTGCAGTATCCAGAGGTGTACATAGGCTATATTGATTTGCCTAAATAAATAAGGAAAATTATATTATTAGTGTGCATTTAATATAAAGCCACTTATGAAAATATTTTTTCCCCAAAATCCCCGCGGCTAGCTACGGCCCTGTAAACATATGCCAGTCGTTATTATTTTGCCTATTTCAATGCTAAATCGTGCATCTACATGACAGCATTGGTCATTGGCCCGTCCAGTACACGTCAGTACAGGAATATAGCTGTTTAGAGAACGTATAGATATAAAAACTAGAGATCTGCGCCTTAGGAAATACGGAATCCTGCGGATCAACATGACACCGTATCACCCGTGAACACTCGAAATAACTAACAATCTTACCTTATCACTGGCACAGACGTCGACATGTCTCGAGACGAGCAGAGCCTGCACTGTATTGTTTCTGAGTTCAGCTGCGCGGATTATTGGTGTCTTGCCGTCCTGAAACATACGTGATTCGGTCAAACAATGTGGTTTAAATCATGGCGATTGTTCTACTATAGAATTCCTTAGATTTACTCCCGGACTACATGTACGAATCCTTTGCGAAACGGATATTAAGAATATATTATTCTTGGCTCCAGATATCAGTAGTGTTTTTGGTACTTTTACAACACGTATATTGTTCCAGACACATTAAGCCCGTGATAAGCTAAACTGAGATATATTACAAAGTTTCTAAATAAGCACAGTTACATTGTAGTGTAGAGTAAGCTCACCACATCCCTGCCGTTAATATCCGCTCCAAGTCGGATGTAGTCATGGATGGTCTTGGTCTGCCCGATCCTGACCGCTTCGAACAATTTCCTCGTGTTTCTCTCAAGTACTCCTTGCGGTAGTGTTCCTCCTGCTTCTACATTCTTCCCACTGTACCCAGCCCCCTTTGTTCTAGACACAGCAGCTGCCTTCTTTGTCGTGGACCCATCATATGCCTTCTTTGTCTTGGACCCATCGCGTATCGTGGACCCATCATATGCCTTCTTTGTCTTGGATCCATCATATGCCTTCTTTGTCTTGGAGCCATCAGATGTCTTCTTTGTCGTCTTCTCATCTCTTCTTCCATCTTCTATGGGACTTGATATGGCCACATTCATTATCTTGGAGTCACTGGAAGCTTTCTTTGTCGTGGACCCACCAGAAGCTTCCTCTTCTGTGGACCCATCAGAATCCTCATTTTTCTTTGACACATCGGAAGGTTCGTTTATCTTGGACTCTTCCGATTCTTTTGTTTTGAACCCATCAGAAGGTTCCTTTGTTTTGAACCCATCAGCTGCCTCCTGTGTCGTGGACACATCAAAATCTTCATCTGTCGTGTACCCATCAGCATCTTCCTCTGTCGTGGACCCATCAGAAGTTTTCTTGGTCTCAGAGTCACCAGAAGCATCGTTTTTCGTGGACCCATCAGAATCTTCCTCTTTCGTGGACTCATCAGAAGATTCCATTTTCTTTGACAGATTGGAAGGTTCATTTGTCATGGACTCTTCCGGTTCCTTTGTCGTGGACCCATCAGAAGATTCCTTTGTTTTTGACCCATTAGAAGCTTCCTTTGTGTTTGAGTCGTCAGCGTCCTCTGTCGTGAACCCATCAGAAGGTTCCTTTGTCTTAGATCCATCAGTACGTTCCTTTGTCTTGGACGCATCAGAAGCCTCCTTGGTTTTGGACCCACCAGATGCCTCTTTTGTCGTGGCCCCATCCGAAATTTCTTCTGTCGCGGACCCATCAGAAACTTCCTCTATCATTGACCCATCAGAAGCTTCATTTTCCCTGGATCCATCAGATTCCTGCTCTGTATTGGGCCCATTACGTCCCCACTTCTCCTCTCCTTTGCCTTCTTCTCTGGGACTTGACATGATTGGTTCGCAAGTCGGGGAGCCTGCCAGCGGATAAACGAATACCGAATTAATGCACAATACTAGTACTGTAAATCATGAAATTAATGCGTCACTAATTTAATGCGACCTCTAGATTTTAGATATAAATGCGACAATAAAATGCGAAAGGCCATGTCTCCATACATGTTTTCCTCAAAGTCTTACCTTTAACGCGCAGCAATTAAATGCGACAATACGGCCGTCGCATGTTTCGCATTAATATTCTGCTCGCATTAATGTCATGATTTACAGTATATGCAAGCATACGTTCCACAACTTGTCATAAGATGATGCTATTTACTGGCGGGGGTCCAGGTATCGTCTCACAGTGGAGACAAGTTTCGTATGCGATTACGATCTATACCTAGTGCACACTTATCATTATTGGTTCATATGTACCAGCCTTGGCTCGTAGGTCTTACCGTAAAACGTAGTAAACCATAGAATGGATGATAGCGTAGCACTAGAACATCAGACGTAGAAACCAAGGTTCGAAAATCCACCCCGTTACCAGGCCCCCGTTTCACGACGGCCTCCTAAAATTGTGAGCTCCTAAAGTTATGACCCAGCATATCAACTCCTAAGTTAGATGACGATTTAAGATGGGATATGACTTGTGACATGGTCGTGAAACACTTTAGGAGTTCCTAACTAGTTAGGACACCGTCGTGAAACGGGGGCCAGGTGTCAATGTTAGCTACGTGATCGCGTTATAGAACACGTTATCTGTACAGAATAGTTATCCTTTGTTCGTTAACCTCAGCACATGCTTGCATGTTTACTAGTAGCCTATGGGTGTTGCAGATTTCTACCTGTCTATTATCTGACAGCCCTAACATGAGTTAAATTATAGTGAAATTTGTTATTCAAATCAAATTCATAAAAATTCATAAATATTGTACGAAAACAGTTGAGATATGTATGACATACTGTATTTATAATGGAAGAATCATAATGGGTTCTTGTTCACAATCGCGCATTGTAGTTCTATAATCTAGACACTCTTAGTTACACTACATTTATAAGGCTTCTGAACAATGGTGTCTAGTCTATATTTATACATTCTTTCCTACTGCGTTGTCCTGATGATACCATGGCATAATAGTGATGACCTATGCACAGTGGCTTGTATAGGTACTATGGCGTGCATTGGTCCTATACGATATGGTTTATGGCTCCGCGTGAGATATATTCATAATAGTTGTATATTTGAATGCCCTCGCTGCCACACGTTGTTATATATTGCCGCCATAAAGACTTGTTTCATTACACCTGAGAGAACATAATCCCCAAACATGCCATGAAGACGCAGAGAATACATGTCACGCGATATGTTGATAACAAACTTATACAATGTCAAATGGCACGGAGGATTTTTGTATTGTCCCTTGTAATTCACTCTGCCACTCTGCCACCCGTGAAAAGTACATCCTGCCTGCATGTCTATATACACGTCCGAACTTCAGTGATATGATATCTGTTTATGCAGGGGGCGAAGACCTGAAGTGTCTATGCAATACTGTACGACTAGTACCTCCGAATACCTCTCATAATAATACACACTAGGACATAGATTTATATTAATTTAAGAAAATGTATCAAAACGTATCACATATACGTGACGTGTACGATGATATTGTGCATTATCAGTATAAATAATTATGAAGAATTGTAATTTATTTACCTTGATTGCTGTTGAAATGTCACGTGCAACTCGTCTGCATGATCACACGTTGTAGCTGCCAATGACACCGATAGTGCCTTGACGACGTTGTAGAGGAATGTTTGTGACTGAAGGTATTCAACACATGTCGTCTCGACTGGGATACGTTTCATAAGCTAATTCCTTCATGCAATATCGATGGCGCATGCTTTATCATTTCGCTTTCAAAATGAATATCCGGGTATCAACATATAGTGTCCTTAAACACGTCAAGTTAACACACATTTGTTATCCTTTACGCTGATTCGCTGATACGCTATTTCGGAGTTCAATATGTACCTTTATCTATGATTACTCAGCAGTTGGCAATTTACCAAAGGTCTGTGCATGAGACGATTGGTGTTTCTGGTTTGTTTTTCCACAAGTTACTCATTCTGGTCTCAACTTGTTTTAGGGAGGAGTTTAGAGGCTTTAGTTACGAAGCTTTGCAATTTTAGGTAAAATTCGATTGCAAGCGTTTGCGATTGACGAGATATCGTCATGCAAGAAACTACGATATGACTGTTTGGACTGTTGGTCAACGACAGGCCATTAAAAATGTAAAACAGAAGACTGAAGTTCGGCTTTGATGCACTGACTGCTAAGTATGGGGTGAGTATTCACAACATATGTAGTTCCTGGAGATGCATAGACTATATGTTGGGGTAGTATTTGTCTTGCCAATAGCATATGTTACATACACTGTACCGTCTTTACTCGCCATCTCACTTTTATTTTGTTAATTATAAATGGTTCGTTTTATCTGTTTATTTACATTTCCCATTCGGTGTTTCGTCTGTTATTAAACTACCGTATACTACTCCAAACAAGTTAGGTGTCAGTTGTTTATTGGACTGTAAATCTTGTATTGCATTATACAAATGTTGTGTAATATAAAGTGGATTTGGCGCATTATATGTAGACATTATTACTACTACTACTATTACTACTATTACTTCTGCTGCTGCTACACCTACTACTACTGCTGCTACTACTACTGCTACTACTACTACTACTACTGTTGCTACTACTACTACTGTTGCTACTAGTATTACTACTACTACTACTGCTGCTGCTGCTACTATTATTACGACTACATAACGTATTGGTATGCATGTAATGGGTATATTTGTATATTACGAAGATGGTGTAGTATAAATACGTATTAATAAGATCGAGACGAAGGTTTTTCCCATGAGAAGCATATCAGGAGTTTCCATCGTTGTGCTGTATTTCTGTAGAACCTACACCAACAGGAATCTTGCATTTGAATTGTACTTCGTTCTCCATTCATCCCATGAGAAGCATAGGCGGAGTTACTATATACTAAGTCCCTGCCATCCTCGAAAACATAGGCCATTATGACTACACTAACCTCAGTGCTCGCAACGTTACTGCAATACCACATTAATATTCGTTACAGGTGTTGCAGATTTCCTTCCATTTTTTTATTTTAAAAAATAAGGCAAAAAGGTATTAAAATGTAACACATTTATAGTAAGTTATACTTATTTGTTCGTTTCCGGGCCCCATTTGTGGCTTCAAAGTTCAATGATTTACCACTACGCTACCCCGTCCCTGTCAAGATTAACCTACTGATATCCTACTCCCCCCATGTCCGACCCTCTACCCCCTCCCCCCCTCAGCATTCCTCTCTCAACCAATATGCAAATCCTTGGTTACTATACACATGCTTGCCTTTATAAATGTGTTGTCTTTATTTCTGAATTGTCAACGTGACATAATTATAACGTTAACACCGACTCGACATTGCGATAATGCTATCCCGAACACGTGGGCAGGGGTTCGATTTAGACGTATTATCATACTCTGCCATGCCACTGTGGGGAGTTTTAACGATTTATAGATTCGGACAAGGAAGTACATTTTATCATAGAATAGCACGCTGGCAAGTGTAGGGGGTTGTCCTAGGTGTCGTTTCACGAAGCTCTAATACCTACCGGGAGTTCCCGTATTTAGGCCCCGGGCTTAATTACGGAAAATGCCACTTTTGGGACGGAAGATTTTAATCTTCCGTCCCAGGGCTTAAATTCGGAAGTACCCATTATATATATGTTTTGTGTTTCTGATTCGAAAAAAACCCAGACAAAATATAATAGTTGGAACTTATTTTAATTGAAACAGCATATTTGTGTCTTGCTATCCTTGGTGCGTAATCTTCCATCTAATAAACGCTACATTTCAGTGTATCATCTGAAATACCCATGCTCCTTTTCAGATCAAGGACGTTATTTGGCACATGTGATTCAACTACTATATTACATCCTAATTTAAGCCCATGGGCCTAAATACGGATAGCTTCCGTTTTTAGGCCCGTTGGGCCAAATTTCTGTGGGCCTGAGTACGGGAACTCCCGGTACGATGGGACCAAAAACACCCTTGAAGGAATCTCTTGTACAGTGTTACTTACGAGAACGCTATGGTTTCATCCTGGGTACAAGAGTTTCGAGAAACTAATATCCTGGTATGAAAATCCCGTTTAGGGGCTTATAGAGGTTTGATAGCATGCTCTACCTTTAAGTTAATAAGCATTGGCATAACGTGTAGAGGTCTAGGTACCATTCCACGGAATGATATGGCCTGCTCCTTTCTAGCCGTATTTTCTGTACTTTCTGTCCGACGCATGCGCAGTTACACTGTGTGGTGTTGATCCTTGGTAACTGCGAATGCTTCGGACATAAAGTACAGACACGGCTAGAAAGGAGCAGGCCCATAGTAGCGCTACGAGAGTCGTAACTCCTATACGTTACCAAAGAGTTAAGACACCCGTAGATCTACGATCGTTCTGCGGAATGGGTGCCTGAATTGTAATAGTTGACCCAAAATGTAATTTCTGCTCTGGATTGTAATATAGTTTGCCCTACATGAAACCTTTGACAGGGATTATAGGCATACTAATAATTGCCCAGATAGGTATAATTGATAGTAAGTCAAATTTTAGAGACCAGCTTCAAGTGTAAGACTTGTTGCACGAACCATTAAATAGCTACAGTAGTTTTAGTTTATATTTTTTATAATTACTATATAGATAAATGGTACAACATTTTATTATAAGTATTCAAACTCCTGTCCTTGACGTTTCGTAAGAGCGCACTCATTGTTGAGAGGTTTTCGACTTTTATCGACGTGTCATGCGTATATATTCTTTATACAAGTCGTATATAAATGTGTTTTTTTTTATATTGCGCGTGTCCTCTTAATATGGCTGAATAAGTTAATAGAATGCCCCACATTCATAACGAGACATACATAGATCTATACGATTACATTTCTGTTCAACATTAATTCATCTCTAATGGAGTAAAACGAATTTCAAAGGATTGCTATGATCATATCAAACTATTGTAATACTAGAAGTGCATTGTAACACTAGATATGACATGATTAGAGGTGATTAGTCAATCGAGTCCGGGAGACAAGTATAGTTGTACACTACAGACGTTTATCAAGGCAGTTGAATGAATTATAGTACTGTCTTGTGAAAATAGTAATCCTCGTCGTCCGGTGCTTTGCACGGCTGACGGATCAAGTTACACATAAGCACGAACGAACGAGCTCGGATGGTTCGTGGATGGGTCACACAGAAGCTGAGAGTAGCTAGGAATCGTTCCTGCCTCACATTGAATCACAGGCTGAGAAACCTATGATGTCACCTTAGGCAACTGACTTTCAAGACGTATGGGTACCCGGTAGAATGACAATCACACGGACATGGGAATAATAACCTAGCTCAGTGAACGTCCCCTGTACCATGCTGTTGAAAATATAAAAACAGCGAACGGATCAACTGGTGTGGCATTATAAGCACGCTTTCGGTGCATTATTAATACAAAATAGTATTAGTATTATTATTATCATCATCATCATCATCATCATCATCTACTTCTTCTTCTTCTTCTTCACCACCACCATCATCATCATCATCATCATCATCATCATCATCATCATTATGATTATTATTATTATGCTTATTATAATTATAATCTTTATTATTAGCAGTAGTATTATTAGTAGTATTAGTATTAATACATTATTATGATCTTATAAATGTTTGATCTTATAAATTCGTTTGAAGCTATGTGGGAACACAGTTTAGATTTTCTTTGAATTTGACGCTTCTTTTTAAGGGGCAATGCAATTAATCATGGCACTTCAGAACTAAACAAAACATATATGGCGTATCACGCCGTCAGCCTTTGCATTGAATATTGGTTACTACTAGTTGCTAACAACAGGCAATACAAGTACAGGGTGGTAGCTAAGCTGGGAGCATTCTGAAAACATTCTCAATCGTTCACTATTACTCGTAACAGTCAACGGCATAACTGTTTATTCACTACACTTACTTGAAACTACTTTGAAAAATAAATGTATAGAATTACATTCGAGGGCCTGTTGCCAGAGATTAATATCCTATGCGAACTATTTTAACATGTTGATATCCAAAATACTACCAGTCAATTTATGGCAGTACTTAATGCCACATATACTTATATGGAAATCACCTATTAAACTATATATCTGTTAACACAACTATCATCTTCATATGTCATGCTCAGTCGGCGAGTTATAAATGCTACTTTGGACATGGTGGGGACTAATCTATAAATACTTTAAATAACAAATGTGTGAGATGTAGAAACATTTAAGAACTGCTTTAAAACATTTCTTGACATATTTCGTTGTGAGAGAAACAATTGTGGCAATATTAGAACTTGGTATACGTGTACAAAATGATTTGGTGGTGTGTATGCACCTTTCAGATATATATTTCCCACCAATTACTGAACTAAATGAGTTAGTCATTTATATATGACTACTATTTGTCTTCCGAGTTTCCCAGCCAGTTTCGAAGTTTTTAAAAGTATATAGGTAGACTATTTAATATACGAGCCACTTGAAGTTGAAAACGTTCTAATGTCTCATACTTTACAACTCACAAGTATACTCGAAGTGACGTGAAATATATATAGTATATTGCCACTTCGTACCTTGCACGGGTATCTTGAATTTTGCGTCAACACTCCTATAGTATGAACAACATAGTGTATCAAAATAGTGTTGTACAAATATTGTTGAGGTTCAAACGATATGCAGGCACGTACCATCGTGCATTGTAGGGCCTGCTCCTTTCTACCTGTACCGTCTGTACTTTCAGTCCGCCGCATGCGCAGTTACCAAGGATCAACACCACACAATGTAACTGCGCATGCGTCGGACAGAAAGTACAGACATTACGGCTAGAAATGAGTAGGCCCGTAGATAGTCACGGCATGAATGCGAGCACCGAGTATCCTTTCACGAAGCTTCCTTAGAGACCACTCGTTGTATTGCTGATATACGGCAACGCGGGCGTTATGGTCTCTTAGCGGATAAGAGCGATTTGTCAAAGTACTACAGTAGTCTAGTGTAGTGTAATATATACCATGCATTCCAGAAACCTAGACAGTAGTTATTTCAGAACAATAGGCCATAGACAATAATCGACACGCGTCTATTCAAGGAACGATCATATCGCTACTGAATTTGTATAGCGCTACGAAGATTTTCTGGAATGGATGACGAATTTGAAAACTGATATTTCTCTGCTGTTGCTCATATGGTCAAGATTATCAACATATTTTCAAGAATGTATAGACCAGACATACATCTAGCATGGCCAACACTTTTATTTTGAATTAATGTTCATGTTTGTACACCGAATTAATAAAGAAGATATCACCTGAATCTGATAACAAAATAAGACACACTACGTATACGATTTCGTGTGCTATTGTTTACATTATATGGTGTACGTTGTCAATGGTTACTGTGTTTTGAGTGTGGTATTCATGTTATATCTGCCACATGATATTCCAGTGAGCTAGCACTATAGTACCGGTGGAAATCCAGACAAATAATAACAGTACATATTCATGCAAGCCATGATGTGAGTGACAGCAAAATGAAAGTGGCTTTACTTAGCCCCAAATCAACCAGCTACAGATTGTCAATGGTTAAATTGACACTAGTCCTTTAACATAACCTTTCATGACTAATTAATAAAGCTGTATCGTGTCTAATTAATAAATAGTAATACTATTAACATACTGCTAAATAGTAAGACATGTGGAATAGGTAACTGGTTGTATAAACTACTTGTGTAGTCAAAACAAATGTATATATATTTTCAGATAAAGTTTCGCTAGACCACTATATAGGTCAGGGATCTGTGATAGTATGCGTTTTTACACCTGTGCGTCTTTCTCATTCCAGGGACGCGGAAGATCAGTACGAGTTCTCGTCTGCGCCGACAGTTCCGCGGGAGAAAGGCGGCGACGTCTACGTGAGGATCCAAGCCGTGAACTCCAGCAACCCCTGTCTGCTGGCCAATAAATACCGGCTGTATTCCAGAGCCACGGTGCACAGCATCAGGCAGAAGATCCAGGAGGACTTCAATAAAGTCTTCGAGAACGGCTTCGTATTTCTGTGTAAGAACTCGGAGATCCTGACATCGCGAGAAGGGGTGCTGACGCTTAGCGACATTCTGCCAAAGGTCGGCCTCGGGGAGCCTGAAAGATACAAGCATAACTTCCGGTACCCAGCAGATGTCGTGTACAAACAGGTACGCTACTATTGGATGATATTGATCCTAGTAGATACCGATCTAGTAGCAATGATGAAAGTTGATGAATTGTTTACTGTCAGCTTTTATTTTCAAATAGAAAATGGACCGTAATGTTTCCTATATCATTGTGTTTAATCTCAGTACAGGTATAATTGGAATTGTAATCACAATCCACACAACAGGCATACAGTGTAGTATTATACTAAGGTCAGGGCAGTCTCATTAAAATAAGATCCAAAACTAACACTCAAATAGAGAATCTCACCCGTGTCTTGGAATATGAAATATATCAACACGAGTCGTGAAAGTTATTAAATCCGAGGCTTGGCCGAGGATTTAATAACTTTCATCGACGAGTGTTGATATATTTGATATTCCAAGACACGAGGGTGAGATTCTATTTA
>JAUTBV010094229.1:0-17487 GCA_032361325.1 Lepetodrilus fucensis | reverse complement strand
ATTAATGATTACATTTTGCAATAGAACACCAATTGGTAAGTGTGCGCAATAAACTGCCAGAAATGGAACAACTGGCGGTGTTATAATCTCACTGCCAGATTCGGGAATGCCAGATTGGGGAATAAACCATAGTATTCGTACACCAACTATACTACTCAAAATCTGCTAAGGATCGTACCATTTTGGTAGGAAAAGATTATGCAATGACCCCATATTGAAATATAATATAATATAATACCACTTTTAATAGTGATCCCTAGCAGATTTTGAGTAGCATATGAAAGTGTAGATATGATGATTAGTTAACGTCATTTACGTTATAGATTGTGATTATGTTTTTCTATTTTCAACCTAAAAAAATGTAAATGGAATCTTCCATATCCTCGTCCCACTATATACTATAATAATATTTACTCAAAGTATCCTGTGATAGATAAATAAACAGATTGTTTTTACTGATGCAAAAATAAATCAGATTCTTTATTATTTTGGTTAGGTAAGTATAAAGTATTTACCGATATATGCATTTCATGTTTTCTTCTTTATTCTATACAACATTTACGGAGATATCAATGGCGGCAATGCATTTCATGTTTTCCTTTTTATTCTATAACGTATTTACCGAAATAGGGATATCAATGCATTTCATGTTTTCCTTTTTTTATTCTATAAGGTATTTACCGAGATAGTGATATCAATGCATTTCATGCCAAGCTGAGCATTTTCATGACCGGATGAGTTCGAAACAACTATTTTACTTAAAGTATAGCAGCTAAAACCCACATCCCAATTCTTAGCCAAGTGGAATACACTATATGCAGGTTACGTTACCTTGTATGTTATTATACCTGGCTAAACTGTCACCACACAGAGTCAAGAGAGCGTATCGAGGCTCCAACATGTCCGAGAAAAACCAGAGATATTGTTGAGTGAGAAATAAATCCCCAATCCGTCTCTTTAGCCCTAATCGCCCTATTGTTATTTCATTTTCGGTTTTGTTCATTTCATCATCGGCTGATTTAAGTATATAAGGACATCCTGAGAAATTAGCAAAACGTTTGTTCAATTTCCTCTGAAGTGGACTTATCTGTTTATAGAGTGGAGTGGTCACCGGCGATCTTAGCCATCGGAGAGATTATTCTGGGACGGTAACAAAAGCATGGTCACGATCGTTATCCGTAGCTCGACTGCGACACCGTTCTCAAACGAATAGCCCTCATAATCATAGGCAATCACTTTTCTGATAAAGAGATAACGTGTTGAAAAGTCACAACGTTACAAACGCTTTCAATAGCATGTTACGGAGATGTTGCGACACACACTCACGGTCGACGAGACATGAAACGAGGACTTGATTAGCATACCCATGTCCATCATCGCTGCTCACTGGCCGAAATGGGAAATCGTTTGAACCAGAGTCCGACGACGGGTTTGAAAAGTGGCCGTGTCCAAATCACCCTGGTTCTCCCTAGGGTGCAAATCTAGACCCGAAAACACGGCCCCCATCAAGAAAATGCACTAATGATATAGAATTACAATGCAAACGCAATAATTAGAGTGACCACGGTCTTAATTTCTTGGCTGAAAGCAATTTTGGTAGAAGTGTCCATTTCGGGTACAGGTGCAACAGATCAAAGGGGCCGATGACAGGTTCTTCCTGCTTCATTAAGCTGACTGTATAGGTAGCATTGTCAATTACACCTGACGCCAGGTAGTGATTGACGTATTGGGTCTGATATCACGTGTATTACAGACGTAGCGGTACGTCCGCTGTGATACTATCGTCATGTCGCCCAGTTTGACGGACAGGGATCTTGTTAATTGCAAGGACAACTGCAACATCACTATTATCCCCCAAATACGATTTGAGATAAGGAGATTTTGGAAGAGTGAAATGACATGATGCGCATTTCAATATCTGAGTGATTAGGAGCTGAGGGGTGATTGGCTATTATGCATATGCTATTGACGGATACTGCCATATTATTATTAATTGGAAAAGCTACATGTCTTTCGCTTGTGATTTTCATTGTATTTCAACATTGAGACGTGACAAGCGATTTAGGACTGTTTAGGAAACGCATTGGATCGAAACTCTGAACCTTGTCAACTGAACATTTTAATTTCACTTCGAGATCGTGTTTGGCTTGTGTATTTATTCCACCATATGGTTAGTACCTGTCATGCTAATACAATGTAGCACGGTAACACTAAAGTATTGTCTCCTATGTACAGTATAGTTTCTTATATGATATTAACGAGAGTGAGCATAAAGCATATATTTATTCCAGACAATCACATTTAGTAAAACAAATAACACTATACATAGGTACACGTTGAAAGTTGTCACCTATGGGTAAACCATTCCCTTTGCGACGTAAAGCACACGTTGAAATTATAATAGCGCTTTGAACGTGCTTTCTTCTTCTTCTTCGTCTTCTTCTTTTCTTCTCTTCTTCTTCTTATACATTTTATAAAAAAGAAATGCATGCATCGTTTCAGTTTAGAAATGAAAAATGTTATAAACTAATAACATTTTTGTTTATGCAGTACCAAAACGAATTACTTTTATTACTATTTTCAAGCAATATTCTCACGTGAACGAAGATTACCTATCTCTTTGATGCACGACAAACATTACATTTCTCCGAGAGAGGAACCACACAATGCGTACATTAAGCCAACGTGACATTCTTATGAGAATGTAAATCTCTTAATATGTAGCAAATTCCCATCACAGCGTAGACTAGTGGGACTGTGTTCGTTGACAAATTTGACGTATGGCCTCCAGAATCAAAGGGAAAGGGAGATAAGCCCGAGGCAGTACCTGGCTTAAATTTGGGCAGGCCCGCAGTTAATACCTGTAAGTTTCGCAGTAAATAACATATATACAAACGTAGACAATATAGCTGACAGCTACGAGGCGATTCCCCAGGGCAAAGAATGGCGCAAAGTTGACCCGATTAACAATGGGACGATCCATCACGCTCACAACATTTCTTCCGTCTTACTGTTAGTGCAAAGTTCATGTTGTGACAAAAAAAAGAACCAATTGTTTTCACAGTCATTACAACTTGGATACATTTAGTTCATATACTTTCTATTCTTGAATGATTTGAATAAATTATTAATACAATATGTATATCCTAATATACATTTGAGACTTAATAATACATTCTACGAAGATTGGCTGACCGAAAATCAATAAAGCACAGACATTTATATAAACCGTTAGCATTCACCTAAAGTTTGATATGTATCTATATTCTGTTCTCCTATAAATAAATCTGATTTTATACTCAGAAGTTAGCGTTAAATTTAGCTTCAGAATAGCACATCTGTCACTATTCACTTGTGCAAATCATATATGCAAATTCCTTTTAGCTCAAAAAGGGTTATTCAGATTTTTTGCTCGACATTTTCTAAAATTAGGAATATTTGGGATTCTCTGCCAATCAACTTCAGGATAAGACTTGATTGCGTATTCAGATCTATTTGTTTAACTGTGCTGGTAATATCTGATCT
The DNA here is from genome assembly GCA_032361325.1 of Lepetodrilus fucensis. Classification (NCBI taxonomy): domain Eukaryota; kingdom Metazoa; phylum Mollusca; class Gastropoda; order Lepetellida; family Lepetodrilidae; genus Lepetodrilus; species Lepetodrilus fucensis. Next base: position 13,962 of record JAUTBV010094229.1, on the reverse strand, counting down.
TTAATACATCGTCAGAAGCAAGGCGTGGCTTAATGCATTTTAATATGGCTGACAGTTATCGGCTGCTCTTAGCGACGCCATATTGCAAACATTGCCCGCCGAAATGTATTTGTCTAAACACTTAAAACTGAAAAGAAAATGCTCACTAATCATAGCTCATTATTTCATTTGTTGTTGTTCATACAAAGAGCAGTACAAATACAGAATCCGACCCCAATCAGAAGCGTATAATGTAACCAATTTCATAAAGTATTTGAAGTGTATTTGGCCATGTATTTGGCCATGAATTGGGCCACCTCCGAGGCAGGATTCGTGTAAATACTGAACAAGCGATAGGAACTGAAGAACTAATGTTTTAGGTAAATGTCCCTAGGCAAGTCCATGGAATGGAAAAGTGGATTTCTATAACCAGTTCTTTGTGCATTGCATTAGAATGAACGGCCATGACTGTCTGAACACAAGACCACATCAACGCTACCACGAGACTGAGCACTTCCCATCGTATTACACCAACTGATACGCTTCTGGCCTGTCTTTCGTGGATCGTACGGGCGTAAATCGAGGCTTACGTCATTTCCTGCTGTAGTAAACCATGTCTTAAGCCCCGGATTTACGCCAGGGCTGCAGTACGACCTTTACATGAAGCGCCATCCTCGAAAGTCGGGTCATTACGACTACACTTATTTGACGGAGGTTACGTGTAGTCATAACGGCCTGAGTTTGGAGGATGGTGAAGCGCAGGCCAACATGAAACGGTTCAACTGTAGTTAGCGCAAATATCAGTAGGACGTATTTGTCATAGTTGTGCATAATAGACCATGGAGTACGCCCTAAGTTATGCCCAGACTGCAAATACGATCCTAGCTTTTACCGAATTGGAAACTGTAACATTTGTAATAGTATTGGAATAGTATATATGCGATCTAAAACCATTTTGGGAATGTGTTTTTAGGATAAAACCGTTGTATTCAGGATATTGTTATTTTCCTGTTCTAAATGGTGTACTCAATGTAACACGCGTATCAATGTTATGCTTGGTTTTATATTACAATAACGTTGAGTTAATACATAATATAACGCGTATAATGTAATGTCCGACATGCTACTTCCTGAATGAAATAGGCATAACTTGTCAGTAATTTCCCGCGGGATTGGGAGTCATACGTTAGACCATAATTATTGTATATAGGTTATGCTCAATACCATCTTAACATTCCCAGAGAAGATAACAAGTTTAACATCTTTTATCTTACAGCATTTGTTTTCTTTCTCTGGTGAATACGTTTTTTCACTTCGCTAAGTGTGAATAAAAGAGATATTGAATTTTATATTCGCATTTATAAAATACCATTAATGTTTAATAGAAATTTGATACTCTTAGTATTTTGCCCCACGGTTTTAATAGCTGATAGTTAATCGTTCTATGGTTGGTTGGTTTTTCTCAAAATGCTTTCTCTGCATTAATCGACGAATGGTTTGGAAAGTGGAAAGTATTCCTATACTGGTAGTATTGGGTAATTGACATGGGAAGAGTTATCAATTGTGCAATAGTAATGAATGAATGGAATCGATCATAATACATTTCGAGTGTCTAAACTCTACATGTAGTATGGGAAGAGTTATATATAGCGCTAAACTAATATATACAGCTAAACTAATATATAGCGCTAAACTAATATATACAGCTAAACTAATATATAGCGCTAAACTAATATATAGCTATAGCGCTAAACTAATATATAGCGCTAAACTAATATATAGGGCTAAACTAATATACAGCGCTAAACTAATATACAGCGCTAAACTAATATATAGCTCTAAACTAATATATACCGCTAAATGTATATACTAGTATCTAACAAGGCTACTGACCTTTCATTAATTGTGTTGCGTATATTTACTTGTAAGCCTATGCTCTAAACAGCAATCGAAAGGTATATGAAGCGTGATGGAAGCATAATATTGTTACAAGTAATGGAAAGTTTTCAGGTTGGATTTCCAGTGGTCACGAATACTTATTAGTGTAGAAAACTGTCTTAATTATTCCTTCATGAAGAAATACGACAATCTTGTTGTTCCATAGAAAACATTGATTTAGTAGGAGAATGTCTTCATTCTAGTGAAACGTAATTTTACACGTTAAGAACTTTATTGGCCTCCAAACCTCATCACTTGCTAAAAATAATCCAGTTTTTGTACATTTTCCTACACATATAACATTTCAAACAACATTATTTAACAAAACGAAATGCATATTAATTACACGACATTTTTTCGTGACACTTTGTGTACCCATGCACGTGCCGTGATTCACACGAGGAGGATATCTATTGCGTGAAACATGTATAGATTGACTTACGTGATGTATTCTTTCTAAGTTCTAAAGCTGGAATTGGTAAGTATTGAAACTCGATATCAGGATATCTTTTTACGACATTCTCATATCCACTAATACTAAGACCAGTGTATAAAACTCCAGCAATTTCACTGCCAGACATGAGGACTGGTAAGTCTGAGAAGTTACCCGTCCTCATACATTTTTAAAAAAAAGTAACACGACATGCGGGCGTGCAAGGATAAAACGTTACCAGTCCTCGCTGAAAATACCCCATCGCGGGCACTATTTCGAACATTGCTAAGACCACAGTGCTCTCGTAGCTACGACGAGGTAGATATATATACGAGAATGCTACGTGTGCCCCGTTCTTAAGAACACTTCCCAGCAGACACACCATGTCAGAATAAAGGTGTGACGTCAGAAATTAATACAACGCAATATGGCGACCAATTCACTGACTCGATCATTTCCGACATTCGTCTCAAGACATTGCAAAACATATTTGTATTGCTTATATATATATATCTTTTTTACTTTGAATAATCAGATTTTAAACTTTATCTCATACTTTATTTCATGTGAAGGTAATCAACAAATGTGAAGGAATATTGGTTTGTTGACATAGCTCGTGGTCAAGCGCATCTTACCTGAAAGTATGTACATTTGATTTGTCTACGATAAAAAATAATAATAATATGAAAATATTAATATTTAAAACCAGTGGGACATGCAGGGAAATGTAGTTTGTTGCCCAATGTATGTTGTGTGTAGTGTAATGTTTTACATTTCTGTAAAGTCACCTTTCATTGGGGGATCGGGTACCGATTTTTCGAAACAAACTTGAGTTTGAGATTTTGCTCAGCGGAGATTTCTTCCATTGACTCAGTGCAGTAATCTTACTGAAGATACAGTACTTACAGTACTTAGTCAATGCGAGAAATCTTAGCTGAGCACAATCTCAAACTCAAGTAATTGGTTGGAGAAATCTGGATCTAGAGAGTGTGGAGACGCTTATCATGTCTGGTATAGACTCTTCATTACTGAAACTACCGGAGAGAATTAGAATGCCACCAGAAGACTATTTGTAAAAATATTGTCATTCTAGAATCACGAAAACTGTTGTTGATGTCAATTGTTATACTTATTTTCTTTATTTGAAGTAATTTAGTACACCAAACAAAACATGTTTTGATATATATGATAACGATGCATAATAATTCAATTGTTATGTACGGTAATTTAGGCCATGACTAATTCCACACTTGACAACAATATATTTACAGTAAAGTTTCCAAAGAGATCAACTATAAATGCATAAAGCAGCATGATATTTATCTATCACAGCACTTCACTTAAGTACCACGTTTCACACAACGCGCGTATTCTCGTGGACGCCGCGTTAATTTCAGACGAGCTTATAGGAGGGCCGGAGGATTGTATACATCATAAAGGCGCCATTGATTTTTAGAAAAGCATTATGTTTGATAACAAACCACGAAGTGAACGATCAGCCACGCATCACGAGAACCAACAGGCTTTTGCGATAATGACGCGGAGACACACAAAATGCTATAGTGACCAAAGTTACCAGTTCACCCACTTCCAGTGTGCATGTATGGGAGGTTACTCGGAACATTCTTGTGGGGACCCGCTAATGAAAATATCGATGTTTATGATTTTCCAATGCCACACGTGTTGAAATTACACAGAATTACATCGAAATTAAGTTAAAACGTTCGTAGATTGCATCATACGTGGAGGTTATTGATTATCATGTCCTCTGTGGAGGTCTCGAGACCATTCTAACATTTTCAACATGGCCGCCAGTGTTTTTTTATTTCCATCTTCAATTAATTTATAATATCTAGTCCATTATATTAATTGTCCAAAATAGTCTAGCGAAATAAGTATTAATAATATGGATAGGGCCTACACACTATTCTACACGGAGAAAACGTATACTCTAGAAGACGGAGATAACGGTACGTATACGCCATATTAGCAAAAGGGATGATGTGGTGTGGTATTCTTCGACCATTTTAGCTCCTTTTATAATTTGAAACGATTTGCGTTTATCGTAAAATCTGTGTCTGTAGCATATGACGTCACCATTTCTGATCGGGAGATAACTCTGCGCAAGCTGCTGATGTAATGTTGGATGACTTCACCGCCGTGTGACAGTTGGTAAAACTGTTATTGACCCTTACACGCAGGACAGGAACTAGGTCCAGTCTTCTGTTCTGGGAATAAGTATGTGAGGTTAACAAATCAGACAATAAAATACCATTGCTACACCATCTCCCCCGATCATTCGGAATACTTCGCGACAATTCGGACTGCAATCATGGAACGTGTGTCGAAGTATCGCGACTGTGCTTATTGTCTCATGAATAAAAAATTGAGGTAGTAATCAGAATGTGTACAGTGATATTGAGAGTGTCTCTTGTCTCATACCAAACAAATAAGTGACATAATTAATATTGGAGAAAAGGCTTGTAATTTGGACAATATCCAGTTTGCTTTGTCCTTAATTCTAGTTACTAGTATATTTCTGGTAAGGATAATTATTGTTTGTAAAGCTGATGTGATAATGTCACGTGCACGTACAGACAAGTGTACTGATTATATATACATGTAGTGAGATTGGTTTTATTCCAGTTGATTACTGGAACCAAAGTAGACTTTGTATTCATGCATATGTGAAATACCGGTATATGGAATAAATGCACAGTATCATAAAGATACCTTTAGTCATAAGACAATATAAGTGAAAGTAATTTTGAAAGCGGAACTAAACCAATAATAAAACAATAATAATATTATCCTCGAGTTTACAGCTCTTTTTACAAAAGAAGGCTATATACAGATGAATAAGCTACTAAACTATTGTCATTTGATATCACTAAGGATAACGTTCGTATACTATGTGACATATTTGCGTCGTAACGTACATATTTATACTTGCACATTTCCCCATTCCTTCACTAGGAGTTCAAGGGAAGCTGAACAAAAATGTCTACGAAATCTAAACAAAGACATCTAATAAGAGCCTGGTTACTTTGGGTACTCAATGTCAAGGTCAATACCAAACTGAAATACTAGTATGTAAAATAAAATATACTTGATCACTTTCAGGTGATATGCAGTGTAAGATGAAACTTCATCAATCCTTTAAACTCGTACAATTATAGTATTTTATGTTGCAACGAATGTTTACCTGAAACCTCTTACATTTTCATATGGACACGTTATTTTCATATTTGATTATTTTGGCGACAACGCTGTATTATAATATTTGATCAACAAATTTGAAATGTTGCCACCATGGATCTACTGGAAATGACCTCATTCACATTCAGAATAATCATCAGCGTGTATCATCTCACTTTGACAGGAAGTTGATTAAGGGAAATAACTCTAGAAATATGTCGTTTCATCATACTGTGATTTTGTTTATGTCAGGTTGGACAATACCCCGTTATACTCTAGATATGTAAAATAGATGTGTTAAAGATAGAAAAGCGATAATATAGACTAAGTGAATATACTTTGAAATTTTAACTTCGATCTAGTCGAAACCTATCATTTATGCGTGTGATGTGTATGCCTTCACGGGTGTCCTAGCTTTGATTTAGACTGATGATTAATTTTGAAACTATTATTTACTAACGGGAGCTTCCTTCCTAGATTACAAAGTTTATCTTCACACGTGATCGCTTGCTTTCGGTTGAATGCAAATATGATATTATCACGTATCAGTAAAACCCCGCCTCAACGGTGTTGTGCAAACAAAAGTGGAGTTAATAAATAAATGTACGCCTGATTGTTTGTTTCCATTAATGATATGTGGCGCCCTGGTTGTGATCCGTCACTGGAGGTTAATTGCCGGTGTCACGAAGACTGCGTCTGTGACGGACGTTTTGTTATATGTCCTGATAAAACAGAGGTGTCGATGACATTGACACCTATTGACGACCTGACAATAAGTACAGAATAGTGTTGCTTATATCATCATGAGAGATGAGCTGCTAAAAGTCAAATGTATTTGTCCTATTCTCGAAATAATTTACATACATGCCGTAACAGGAAATGACGTAAGCCTCGACATGATTTCCGGTAAGGCCCGTTCGTCAAACACATACCTGGTGTGACTAGTATCTTGTTTGGACTAGCTGACGTTTATTATTAATAATTCATGACCGAAATATGGATACCGTCACCAAGACATAGAATAAGGATATCGATGATCGTTGCCTATGAAATTTGAGAATTGTGTAAACAATTTTGGTCAATTGCATGTACAATTTCGTCTTACCATGTCAACTTGTTTATGACTGATGGCGTTTACTGGGAGGCTTCAATGTTTATTAATTGTCAAAATACCAAATACGTTCATTAAATGTGGCATACAAAAAACACAACCCACATCGTTGTTATTTACATCAACTATCGACCTGGGTCACGTGGAATCCCATGACCTACCTGTCAACGATTGAATATATTTAAACCTGAAAATACGTACTTATGTCTCGAACAAACAACCGATATACTCAAAACTGGTTCTCTGTTGCATGTGCGGTTTAACTTGATGATACAGTGATTGACATTGAATGGAGGTGCAGGCTGCAAGATATAAATATAATTCCGTTTACTGTTTCTAGATGATGTAATCATTAACCTTTCTGTATACTACTATGAGTTCATTACATACCGGTATCAAGCGTTTCATTGATACCTATATGACATGGTGAACGTCTAGCTGGTTGAATAAATTACCTGTTGAAATAGGCCTACTTCGGGCGGTTTCTCGAGGATCTAGAGAAATGCTAGAGTTCGCAGGAAGTCGTGAAAACAATGTTAGAGTGACGTCACGAAGGTGCTATAGGACGGCCGACGAACCACGAAAGCTTGTCTATAAAAAACTAGACATGCGCAATGACATTTCCGGGATATACTAGCGTAACTGCCCGAAGTAGGCCATAACCTACTTGTCAGGTAAATGTACAGGGTCTGTAGTATAGAAGCTTCGTAACTTCTTAGTCAGAAAATATATATTTATAATTGTTATAAGTAGACATCCAGTCAGGCAAAAGCTTAGTAGGCCTACTTACGAACTTCTTAGGACTTACGAAGTTTTGAGAATCCGTACAGGCCTTGGTGTATACTTTCTTCACACGTGGCATGGCAGCGACTATGCTTTCACTCGGATGTCTTAACCAGTTGCGACCTAAGTATACTGTATTTCACTACGTATTTGACATCAATGGAAAGTTATTAAAGAAATAAGGTAGTATTCAAAATGTAATGATATACATTCCGATTGATGATAACGATCCATGAGGCATATTCTCGAAATGTATTTACGAACTGCTTAGCTTAAGAATAGTTCGTAGCCATATTATAACAATCGTTAAGAACTTTCTTAGGCTAAGAAGTTTGTAAGAGCGTTTCAAGAACAGACCCTTGATTGTTTCATTGAGTAGGTACGAGTATTGCCACGCTGAGGTATATGAACATATAACATACATTTAAAACTATTAAATGAAAAACGCTAGAGTTAATGTTCCCTTCAATCTACGAATGAGGTCATGCGATAAGATCAATGCCATCCTTGCAGGTACACCGTTGTTTGGAGTGAGAGGGGGAGAACCTGGGAATACTCCGGAAATGCTTATGTCATTGCTAGTGCTACTTTTCCTATTAAAAAAATATCAAATGTAACATTAGTTTTTGTGATAAATATAAATTGACATGATAAGGATCGCAATGGAATTATTTCGATCGATCCGAAAAGAAGGCGCCGTCGATATGGATTTATGCCACCGACCATTATCCAGCTTATTTGCATACTTAATGACTGATTATAGTTTGTGCCTCTTGAGATGAGGACTTGGTTAATGCACGGTCCGCGCATAGGCCGATAAGTATCAGGTTTTGATGGGGTAATTTGCATATCAATCTGAGGTCCGTCTCCAATACTTGTAACAGAGCAGTGTACTCGTCTTTGGAACAGTCCTTGATTGCGATAATTATAGTCGGACTCCTCGGAACAAGGTCGGTTCAAGCCGTCGGCGTCCTCAGTTGATTAACATTGCGTGTTGGCTGTGCCACCGTCACCGCCATCTTGGATAGCGTGATCGAGATTCCTCCAATCAGATTGACGAAGAAAACATAGCTCTACGCTAACAATAACGCAGGAATGGATGCATTAATGAACATATAAGAAGTAAAGTTTTCAATTGTTGGGATGAGACAATCTGGATGGTATTACGTATCAGTGAGATAGGCGTAGGCGCCTCGTCTCGGCGATCGGTTGCCACTACTGATTTCTTAGCCTGTTGAGTCATCTAACGAGGGTTTCCACGTCGGTATACAATGTACATGGAATTAAAAAAATAAAAGTTCGTAAGATCGAGAAAGCATCGGTTTGCACCCGGCGTAGTTAAGTGAGCTGATGTCAAGCTGGAGAGGATAAGGACACACGTGCACGAAGCAGATCGAGATGTGATCAGCCATCAGATGAGCTTCGTAATTGAAGAATAACGAACACGTACACTGACTGCTGATAACCTCCAGCCTATGCCAGATTTACTTTTAAAAAACATAATTTTAAACACTGGGATAAGCGAGATAAAAATATATCCAAGAATCCATTTCGTTTTCTGTGTGTGTATACTTTAAGCTTTTGCAAGAGAGCAATGACGTTCCCTAATACAGACACTTCCGTGACGTAGTTGCATGAGCCTGTTTAACACAAGATTTTGTTACTTGTGTGTATCGTCGGACGCTATGGTTGAAAGAATTATCACGAATTATCAAAATTACTTAAGAAAGTTATTATTGCAAGTATTTCCTCTCTGTGTATACTAGGTATATCTGTATGGTTAGTGTTAAAATCATGCATGAATAGGACAGGACTGGATTAATGCAATATTAGGTTAGTAATTCTAGGGGGACACTTCCGGTTCTTATATTTAATCTTGTCGCAAAGTGATCAACGTAACATCGTAAAAAGATATATTGTTATCCTCTATAGAGTGTATCCGTCTATGTGGAGATTTTGTTTTATCCTCTATAGAGTGTATCCGTCTATGTGAAGATCTTGTTATCCTCTATAGAGTGTATCCGTCTATGTGGAGATCTTGTTATCCTCTATAGAAAGTATCCGTCTATGTGGTGATCTTGTTATCCTCTATAAAGTGTATCCGTCTATGTGGAGATCATGTATAGTCTCCGTGTAAACGTTTGCTTCTTTGTCCCTCTGGCGCCAGATGACGCTAAGAGACGGTGCCTGTCACGTCACGACTGAAAGACATCCGTAGCCGTTTTTAACACCGAACTTTTTAAGAATATGACCTCGTGATGTTCAAGAGCGCATAACGAGCCACACAATTGCAAGAATACATTTTCTAGGAATATGGAGTGACAGACATGGGTTAGATATACGGTATCAAGTCCAAATTAGTTTTGAAACCGACGCAAGGAAAGCGCCGCTACGTTGTCCGTAAGCTTTGCGAATGTGAGCTGAGACGGAGACAGTTTGTAACGATGAGGTAGGTATTCTCAATTAAACCGGGGAATGTGTGTCTGGCTCCGGCGGTAATCCCCTGCACGTGCAAACGCGTCGGAAAGTCGGATTGGTGTTGCGCGTCTGATCTCACTTCTTCATTTGTGGATGCGTCGAAGCGAGACCGCTCATCTCACGCGCGCCGCAGTCGCGCGAGACAGAACCGACTTCTTTTTAATTGCACGGAGGCCCCCGTATGAATTAATGAGTTTTGGAAATTGGAAAAAGAAGATCGGATTCTGTCTGTCCTCTTCCTGATAAACCTGAACCTTGAAACGGACAGGGATTTTCTCATTTCGTGATGCATTGCTTGGCAAAAATGCGAGAAGAAATCGCCGGCTGGCGATCAATCACTTGAAATTGAAGAGTAGTCCAGAACAGAAATTGTCTCCAGAGTGAAAAAGATTCCTCAACGATAGAACATGCCGCTGAATATTGAAATAAGATTTTCCACTATTCTAGCAGTAATGTTTCTTTTCGTTACATTGTTTCCTACCAAAATAGTGATTCCTCGGTTGATTGATTGCACATTAGAAGAGTAGGAAGCGAAGAAAAACAGAAAGATAACCCCGGGAATGGTCTTGTCAATCGACCTAGACCTTATAACAGACAAAGTCAATTCAGATTTGCTCCAACTATAATACATAGTTTCCTGGATATTGAATATGAATACAAACAAGGCTATTATAGGTGACAAGTTCTTCGAATGAAATTATCTAGTATACGCCTTGGACGTTTTTAATAAATGTATTTAAATGAGGTAATGTTATATTGATTTATTTGTTATTGGAAATACAAATTATGAAGATCCTGTAGGAAACTATGTGAGTGACTGCGATTTTCTGACAGCATTCACACTGAAATATTTCAAGGTTACACAATTCGATATCTTGAATGTTCGTGGTCCAAGCAACTATTGCTTAATCTTGCCGAGACCACGTGATCTAACCCCGCTATGTAACTCGTTCCAATGCCATCAAACTTGTATTTTATGGCAATGAGAAATCAAAGTGTTATCGGCGCAGATAGTCCAATCAGATGTGTCCTAACATGTGTAGTTCTATTTACTTGCCGACCATATCTCGTTGTCACCATGACTTCCAGAATCAGTCGCCATGTAGGATTCTGATATATGCTATACAAGGCTACCATTTGCCAAGTAAAAACATGTATGGTATTACGGGAAGGTTAGACACGAAGTCAAGCGTAGCTCGGAGTTCTACTCTTCTCTGTAAAAGCCAATAATTGCCTGGGCAGTATAACAAGTTTGACCTCATTTTAAGAAAATGGAGATGCATTTATTGCACATGTCCAATACAGTAAAACTAGTGTAGCCTCTGATCAAGAAAATGGAGAGCAGTTTATTGTGTATTTCCAATAAGAATTCAGTGAATATTTGAATACGGGTAGGGCTATATATACGCTATGTAAGTAGACCCCTTGTAGAGTAAGCATTGACAATGCTGGCTTATGCTGACGATCAAGCGATGAAGCTGCTCTTGTGTGAGGTCCTTCTAGAGGACGTCCTGCTGCCGAAGTTCTCCAGGACAAGCTGCTGATGCTGCGCACCTACCACGTGACACGTCAGCATCCGGAGTTCTCCAGGACAAGCTGATATATGCATACCCTACCATGTGACAAGCTAGCAGCATCATATATTTTAACATGATTTTGAAAAGTAGTTCAACTTTAAAATACTAGTATACAGTTTAGTTCACATTTTAAACATCCAGAGAAATCAAGGTCTGGCGATATGTAATAGTTACTTGGAAATGTGTTGGTCGCATATATATATATAGATCTAGGACATTAGGACGAATACCACCTGCTTTACTCACATTATGTTTTAGGGGGTCTTGTACCTGTTGATTACGTCTAGTAAATGATTTACTGATTCACTTCCAAAGATATGTCACCAAATGCCGTTCTCTGTCATTAGTATCTTTATGTTGACGGCTTCCGTCGAAAAAGAACGGTTTTCAGCGCAATCATCAATCATGTATGCACGTTTTCTCTAAAGTACAAGGTTCAACAGGAAATACAGTTTAAAACACTGTTATATTAATTTAATTGGAATTATATCGTCGACATCATAATTTTAGCAAGTAGAAATACATTTTATTATTCCTCAACTTGCACCAGATATATTATTTATAAAACTGGACCAGGTGATCATAAACGGAGAGAAGATTATAAAGTATACTATAAAGAAGAATTAAAACTTGAACATCAATTATTAGGTGGTTCTTCCATTTTCTTTAGCTGTAAACTTACTCCTGTTTAGAACTTCTTGTCATAAATTACCAGTTGAAGTTGGTAGATGGAACAATATACATATTCACAATAGATTATGTAAAATGTATAATACCAATAAAAATTGGTGATGAATACCACTATATTCTTAAATGCAACATTGCTACTGGCTTCATGTAAACACTTGAGCCAACTGTATAATACAATGTTCTGGACCTCATATGCTGTAGTTTACAGTCTGAGTGTAATACAGTTCTGTTCTGTTCTGTTCTGTTCTGTTCTGTTCTGTTCTGATGTTTTGACGTTTGTACCGCTTACGTTTAACTCTGTACTAAATATTTGTGACAACAATACGCATCTTTAACACAGTGACTTTGTGTTGTGAATGTTCATGCATGTCCACTGTTGTATCTATACCTAGCAGGCGCGCTGGTGGGAACTTTGTATTACTGTCGGAATGGATCTTAACGTTGATTCACGTGACGTCTTCGACAGCAAAGCCGCCTAACTGCCAGGATAGTGTGATTAAGTTTCCTGTTGGAAGCCTGTGTTGAGGTTTGATCTAATTCTACATCGTATGAACTTTTATAGTCAGTAATACAACTAAAAAGTTAAATATAAATAATTATGTATTTATTAACCTTATTATTTATATTACTAGTATTAGTATTAGTAGTAGTAGAAGTAGTAGTGTTAGTAGTAGTAGTAGTAGTAGTAGTAGTAGTAGTAGTAGTAGTAGTAGTAGTAGTAGTAGTAGTAGACGACGACATAGGTATATCTACGATTATGAAATACGTTACTTCATGCTTACGGTGTCACATTGGATGTGTATGTGCAAACGTAAGCATGATATTCAATTCATATAAGTTATTTAAAAATCACATTATTCATATTATCTATACTTCTTGTTCATTTGTAAACGTAACTGTTGATATATTATATCGAACAATATCTTTTTTGAAAAATTAAAATATGAATCAATTAAGGAGTTTACAAATGGATTCATGAATAATGTTGTCAGCGACATGATGTTCACGTCCATGATTGTCATCAGCAATAAAACATGTTTTACTTACATTTCGTACGTCCCGCGAGCATTGGTTGTGACTTTTAACGTCTACTGTAAAATCACGTGTTATCAAACAAATAAACTAGTATAATACTAGAAATATGGGTAAAATAAATCAAATAAACGCATGCGGTTCTCTCTTTTGAAAGATGGTCTATTATGATTATCACAGAAGTTATCGTTCTTTCAGTTATGATAGATAAGAAGTAAAATGACACATCGACGTATTACGCTGATACAGATAGAACAAGCTATCTTTAAGTAGTTTAGTATATTCAATAATATTAATCACAGGACCTGGTGGTGAAAATTAACTTTCTAGAGGTGAGAGTTCCTAACAGTCACGTCATAGTACAAAATAAAAACATATATTGATTTATCTAGAAATGCACATAAACATGTATGAATTAGATAGACATTAGAAGAACAAGACGTTTCGTGTCAGATTAAATACTACACAGATTACTAAACAGAATATATTTACGGGACAATAGATAGTTATAAACTCATCAGAACTATTTAACATTCCACGCTATGAAATATATGAAATATTTATTCTAATGAATTAATCGAAATGTTATCAATATTCGATAACAATAGGAATTTAAAACCAGATTACTAATCGGTGGCATTTTAGGGAATTAGTTTTATCAAAGCAATGACCGTATTTTTTAATAATTAATTAAACTCTGGGAAACGTGAGAGATAAACATCGTAGTTTAGAATTACATTTAT
>JAUTBV010094218.1:1629-17494 GCA_032361325.1 Lepetodrilus fucensis | reverse complement strand
CAATGTATTAGCTATCGGCAAAGAGAGTGCTATGGTCCCTTAGCGGCTAAGAGAGCTTCGAGAAACGATACCCAGACTTATATTTAGCGGATCCCTAAATTTGTACTTGCAGGTAGCACTGTTCTGAGCAACGGGTCCATGGCAGTAGATATACCTACTCTAAACTGTGGGCCGTCAGACTGCCATACCTTCCCGTGAGGTAGAGGTATATAACGTACTTAGTATTGGGTGGTTTGTTATTATCTACAGGTACTTAGACACTACATACAGTGAGATCACTCATGGAATAGTTCAAACAGTGTATAAAACTCCAGCAATTTCACTGCCAGACATGAGGACTGGTAAGTCTGAGAAGGTACCCGTCCTCATACATGTTGGCCAGTGATCGATGATATACATCCTGTCTTGAAAAACAAACAAAAAGTAACACGACATGCGGGCGTGCAAGGATAAAACGTTACACGACATGCGGGCGTGCAAGGATAAAACCTTACCAGTCCTCGCTGAAAATACCACCTCGCGAGCATGCGGACGGGCTCTATTTCGAACACTGGTTCAAACAACCCATTGATTTAATTTCGTGACGTTGGTCATTGTGTAGCAGGTCCACTATAGTCCGGTCTACTAGAATCTGAGCATTTAGAATATGTCTATGGCGGCGATATACTTCTGAAAGCAAGATATAATTCAATGAGGTACAAATAAAGACATTAACTCAAATATAGACTTAATTGTATTGCATTTAAATATGAATACATGTTCACACATATTTACTCAGATGTATAAGCAATCAAACAGCACGCTAAATGCACAAATGGTATCACAGTTGATCGGTTATACTGCTAGCTTCCAGTTTGAACACACAAACGCACACATTAAACTGTTGGAACGTGTCATTCGTACACTAACTTCAGACATCAACATATGCACACACGTATGTTTGATATATGAGATCATAACATAATACTGATACCAACAAAAAACACAATATTGGGTTATTATATAACCAAAAACAAAATCACATACGGTATATCCACGACAACATCAGAGAATATTCGATTCAACGTCATTATCATCATATCTGAGTTTCCCAAAAGCTTATGTAGGTAGTCTGGGACTAAATCGACCTTCGTTGTCATTTCATTCTGTAGTAAAAGCCTTGTCGACGTCCAGTTTATCGTTTCTCGAAGCTCGCTTATCCACTAAGATACCATAGCGCTCTCTTTGCCGATAGCTAATACACTGCTAAGAGAGTGCTATGGTTTCTTAGCGGATAAGAGAGCTTACGCTCGGACTACAGTACGACTGTTTCATGAAGCTCATGCATTTATGCCATGATCAGAGCGTATGCATGTACATATGGCGCAGGCCTGGGTATCGTTTCTCGAAGCTCTCCTATCCACTAAGGATAACTTTCTCTTAGCGTAGGGGGTAAGCTCTCTTAATCATGATGTCAACACGTGCATGTATGTATGACCATGGCCAACATGTAACTAACATTTGATTGATAATGCTGTAGAATGTTCATATATTTAGCCTTACATGTCATCCACACACTGAGAGAAAATACTCGAATTCATCCATCTCCTCCCCAGCGTGCAACCAACTCCAGACGTCTTGGTTCTTCTCGTCGCTGAGGAACTCAGACTTACAAATATCTGGTATCACAACTCCCGGAGGCTTGGCCGCTCGCAGTTCATCATAACACGAGAACTTCTTCTTACTGCACGCGTAGTCCGAGATTTTCTGAAGGCGACTGTTGAGAGATAAGACGTCTTGGTGGACACAAGTCTTGCTCTCGTCTATACACATTGCCTTCATGCTGTCAGTAGTCCGAGCAGCATCGTCCTTCACCCCTTCCTCGTCCTCGTCGTACCCACCATCATCTTCCTGCACCGATTGTATTATCCTCTCGACCTCTTTTCTGATTTTAAGAGCTTCCGGCGGAACCTTAGCCTTGATGGGAAGATACAGATTCGATCTTTTCCGAAGTTTACACGGATCAATTCCCATCCTTCGACTCGAGGATCCGTTCGCTGGCGCTGACCGCGAGTACATCCTGCGCACATTTTCCGAGTGGGAATTCAACTCTACCGGGATGGACTGTAAATGTTCCGTCGTCCATTTTGTGTCAACAGTATTAGATCGGAAGTGGACCTTCGCACTGAGCGTTACCCTGCTGTCGTTGTATCTCAAGTCGTCGCTTGCATACGGCTCTTGAAACATCGCTCGTAAATCTGTCCGGAAGTGATTGTTTATCGAATTCTTGGATTTATCCACCGGAAGTAGGTAGCTGATTCCATGGCTGACTCGGCTTCGGGTAATAGCGTCCTTCATCGTGGATATCGGAGGAAGATCCGGCCACTCGTATTCTAAAAGTTCGATCTCGTAGTCCCCGGGTTTTGCCTCTTCCTTCCCCAGCGCGGATTTAGCACTCATCCTCATAGGCGAGGTCCGGGGACGGGATAAAGTGTGACGACGTCCTGTTAACGCAGACATCCTCTATTTCTTCGTTTACCTAGACTATTCTTTACTACACCGTAGTTCCAGAAACTGCGTTACTCCTTTCCTTAATAACCATTATCACTGTACACGGAAAGTCACATATTTATAGTCAACACATGCCTCACCTAGTAGTTGGTCATAATTCCAGTGTTGACGAGAAAGAGTCACCCATGTTGTGCCGCCTCCACCTGTCAACATGGACACAGGCTACACACTGCACACACAACATACGTACTGTACACACTCATCATAGACTTATCACTGAAACAATGCCACTGCTGTTAAACCTCATTGCCGTTAATACCCGGCCCTTGGTGATCCGATAAACATTATTCGCTCCTCAGTCAAGCCTGCACGGTTTCGCACCGGAACTGGAAACTCTATTGTGTTGAGGTAATTGCTGAATTAATCCTAAGTGTGTGTGTAGATCTAGATCTCCCGTGGTCAGTCCGCACCACATACCGTGCGATACGTGCAAACAAACCGTCGTCTCCTTGTGTAAATCCCGTAAGGTAATCTTCCGATTCAATCATGTTCCACACGTGGAACTATAGTAATAGTTCTGGTACGTCGCCTTCGAGTTACGCGGTATCATCTCCTAGTATCCGTATCCTGTCAAGCGTATCGCTGTTGTCTGCATTGCCAGTGTTGCTCTGTTATGCTAGTCTCACTGAGCAGGTACAATAGACCTAGACACAATGTACACTAGACCTAGACACAATGTACAATAGACGTAGACACAATGTACAATAGACGTAGAGACAATCACTTGCCACACCTGTCTAGCATCGTGAGACTATGGACTATGAAACGAAACACTTCCTGGCAAATCCATGTCCGCGCGGAGATTGCCATGTTCATTTTTGTGATGTATTGTTGCACTCTTGGTTTCTTGGTCTGAGTGAACACATGTTCTATACCGTTCTGTCGATGGTCATTCACGTACCACAACCATTCGGGTTCTTCATGAAGTACTTGTCTTCTTTGATGGCCTAGCTGGGGGTATTCAATGGTGAACCTCGATACGCATTCTAGATGCAAACATACATTTTCCAGATGTTCCTCTATGAAACAATGAGCTACAACGTATGTCCCATGGTCCCAGATAGGCTATGGTATGCGATCATTTCTGATAATTATGATCTAACCCTTACTATGCACCGCTCTAATTGTTTGATGTTCCTATGTGGTGCAATGTGTTACAACACGCGTATCATAGTCATATGGGATATACCACTTATTTTCCAGATATGATCTAAGTCCGCACCATTGGGTCGCCCATGCTCCATGAGGTCATCTAACACATGCAATAATCCGAAACCAATGGTATATGACGAAATATTCTCCTAAGCAACAGGGTCAAGCCAATCTAATCTCAGGGCCTTCATTAATCTTTATACATTGAGATCCTTGCCACCCGTGATAGGTACACGAATAAACCTAGCAAACAGACATACTACCACCCAATGTAGAGGGATCTATAAAAACAGATTATGTATATGAAGGTTCCTATATCCCATGCCCGAATTTTATGTTACTCGCTACCCGGACAAAGGTGTACTGTGTATCGATATTTAAATGTTCCCCGGGGTAGGGTAACTAAGTTAGCTTGACAGGAATATCTGATTGTGTATTGTGTTAAATCAGCCATGTCTTCGGCTCTAGTGTACAGGTAACTAGAGTCGAACTCACGAATTTCTTGATAGGAAATCTTAAGTTATGATCTAGCTTTCATCTGAGATTATCGTGAAGTAGCTTTCATCTGAGATTATCTGTATATGTAATATACCGCAAATGCCAATATGCACGCAAGTGACAGATACTTTGCGTGATGTAGTTTTATATATCACACATGTTAGGCAGTGCATGTGTCTACTATTGTAACACACTCTTATAATGGGTTCGTAAATATAGTACAACTATAGGAAACTAGTCATGCAATGTCACAGTGGCTTACTTACTTGACATGCCACAAAATATAGCAGCTACTCAACATTACATTGTAGACTTACACCACATCGTAATGCTATATGCAGACTACCTAATTATACTATATACAGATAGATGTCTACATGTGCGTGTGATCCTAACTTGTTTTAGAGTATTTCGTTGGTATTAATAGTATGGAATAGTTGTACAAATAATACGTATAAACTGTGTGTACACATTCTTCATATGTTGTAGTAAATCAGAAATTTCATTCCTCACATATTATTTTCTTTAGTTGAATTTGGTTAATACGCATACACACGCGCGCGCACGCACACATACACACACACACACGGACACACACGCACACGCACACACACACACACACGCACACACACACGCAAGCAAGCAAGCAAGCACACACACATACACACACATACACACACACACACACAAGGATCAGATATAAATCGTATCATTATCTGTACATGACAAACAGTACAACAATAATTGAGTCCACATATCTTAACAGTGACACGATATAGCACTACAGTACCTGTACTGTGTTTAGTGATAAGACATATTTATACACTGTGCCTATGTACATACTACTAAATGTCACTGATCCTGTACTGAACTGCAACTGGAATGCTAGCACGTGTGTTAAAGTATACTGTAGAGTATACTGTGGAGTATACTGTACACTGCATACACATACTTTACCACTTGTTCTTACAATACGTATTTCCTGCTTGGGATACATTCTTAAAATTAGAATTATAAAAATAGAAAGTATCTCATCAAATTTGCATGTGCATTACACGTACACACAGCGAGAGATAGAGAGAGAGAGACAGAGATATAGACAAAGAAAGAGAGAGAGACAGAGAGATAGACAACGAGAGAGAGAAATATATAATAGGAAGGGAGAGAGATAGATAGATAAAAAGGAGTGAGGGAGAGAGAGACACACACACACACAAACACACTCACACACACACACATACACACACGCACACGCACACAAACAAAACCACTCACACACACATACACGTGTGTGTGTATATATATATATATATATATATATATATCTATCTATATATACACACATACACACAAACACACACACCCACACAAACACAAACACACACACACACACACACACATACAGGCACATGCACGCCCGCAAGTCATCTCACACATAACTGAATTACAACATACATATCATCTTTAAATATGTCACATGCACTTAATTTAATCATTACATATTAATAGAAACAATAGTCCGTAATTATGTTATATAAGCATTCGTAGTTTATGTACTATTATTATACATGAAATGCGCTCACATGCAGTCTTAAAGTGCAACGTGTGCTTCCTACACAAACAAAACCAGCTCAATAATGCAATGAGTTGCCTTATGATTAAGTTATACGCAGGTTTCTTGTTGATATCCACAATATTGACACGCACTGGACTGAAGATGCTAACACGATATATGGGTTAGACATAATGCTCAGAACGTACATAATCATATTAAGATCAATAGTGCACCCGATACTTATTACACAAACATGTAAGTGCATTTAGGTCTACCTGATCATGTTTAACCCTACCCATACTGAATGCAGCCGGAGATGCCCTAAAGGGATGTGTCTATGCCTAATCCATCAGGGTGAGGGTTAATGAATACCTAACATTAATATTATATCGATTTAATTTCAGTCAATGTCGAAGTTATTGCGGTTTTTAAAAAGTGCAAATATATACTGCAGTAACCTTATTTAACGCTCTCCATGCTTAAGGCAATCGGAGATGTCCCAAAGAGCTGTATGTGTGCCAGTGGAGAGAGGGTTAAAAGGTGACACGGAATATGATATATTGGAAAGGATGTATTCACATTAAACAAACAATATGTGTACATTTTCGAGGGCAACATTTAATACAAGAATGGAATTCAACAAGTGCCCTATACAGCCATGAACTAATACCTGACTAAATACTGACAGTTATGTATATTTCACTGCATTTATGTAATAAATAGAACATTCAAGTAATAAATAGAACATTCAAGTTATTTTCTCGAATACCATTGTTATGCCATCTCGTGGAGTGGGAGAGTCGATATTTCCACTCGTCGATATAGACTCTCCCACTCCACTCGATGAGATAAACATGGCATTCGAGAAAATAACTTGAATATCCTACTATATGTGGAATAAAATATACACAGGCTTCACTCTACATGTGTTACTGGTTACGCGTGCACACGAACTCTCTGTACCATATCAGGGCCTCCTTGGTTTGTCAGTACCGGCCGGTGCTCGCAGGTTTACTGCAACATTCAGAGCTACGGATGTTGGAGGTTTTCTTCTAAGCTAAGCTGACAATACGTGATATTAATGAAATAATCTTGAATGCGGCTCTAAACACCAATTTAAAAACAAAGCAAAACTTTTAGGTGTTTACATTTCATTCAGGTTTCAACGTAAATAGTCGCATATTTACCTGTAGCGTCGTAACTATATACAACGTGATTACGTATTTTGTTCATCACCACGCTCAAAACCATTTTTATATCATTATTTTTCTTATGAAATAAACCTTGTGGCTTACAATACCGTACGTACATGTACATATATACTCCTAGTATCATCCTTGATAAAACACATTAATAATTGACAGCTGACGTACGCTAAATTGTTGTGTTCAATCTATGAATTCATGGTATGCATATTTGATGGTAAACTCATATCTCTCGAAACAGTGACGATACATTGATATTGCTCTATTTGAGTACCATTTCTGATTAATTATGAAATTCCGTGTCAAGCAAGGCTTTAGGTGATGATGATACTGTGTAGATATTTGCCAGATATTTTACTGCTAAATTGCAAACATGAGAAGCGTCATGCTATATCCCATGAGTTCTAACTCCTATCCCTAGTTACTAGTATATATTACAATGCTATTTAACAGGGTGAGTTTGTGGGCCTGTCTATGGCACATAGTTGTACTGTGAAAATGTACACACAATATAATGATGAGTGTAATGCATATTATATTTTCATATTAGTAAATGATAAATACTAAACGAATAATACAACATACATGTATGTTATAATTATTATACTCGCTTGTATTAATGATTACATTTTGCAATAGAACATCAATTGGTAATATAAGTGAGCAATATACTGCTAGAAATGGAACAACTTGCGGGTCCAATTAAGAGGTGTTATACTCTCACTGTCAGATTCGGGAACGCCAGTTTCGGGAATAAACCGTTGCATACACAAGCCGTTTTAATGTGATAATTCATAATAATTGACACGGACACAACTATTTTACTTTACCCCTTTTGGGGTGTTTCACATTTGTTTTAAATACAGTACCTGTTCGGACGATCTGTAAACTAAATAGAAACATACATATACTGGTCATGTGTGTATCCAATTGCATAAACAAACGTAATTAGTGTATAATGTTCTAAAAGTTAAACTGACCTAGATTGAATGTTAGTTTAACATTCAATGATGGGCCTATTTCGGTATCATATATTTAGTCTAAACTTTTACAGATCTTAATTATTGTGTTGACTCCATTAATAGCAGCTATTTACTGATAGCACGCACACACTAACATTGTAAAATAAAGTATAATATTTTCAATACTGGTAACTATATATCATTGATGCATATGACGTAAACCATAAGATTGATGTTGATGTCAAAACAATGCAATTCGATCCTTCCAAGAATATGCTCTAATGTGGACCCATCCCTATACTTTCACGTCATAGCAGAACAATCAACCGAGCATAAATAAAATACGTAACTGATAATAGATCATTTAAATACTATAACTTGAAATATTCATGAGCTAACGAACGGCATACATCCACATCACAAGGGGCCTGTTCCAGAGAACGATCGTAGAGAGTCTTACTTCCTGGTGCTAGGTCTCTCGTAACGCTACGATAGCTTTGTAGGACGGTGGCGTGGATACAGTTTCACGAAGCTCTCGTATCTACTAAGAGACCGTGTGGCGCTCTCGTAGCGATCTCTTATAAATACGTGGCACTAACGAGACTGGTTACGAGGTGTTCGCGATAGAATACCCAGATCATCATCCGGCGTGGGATATCATCCACATAACTTATTAATCTTCTGACGTGTTGTGCACATTTGCGTCTTGTTTGTTCGATCGTATGTTCCATGGATATGAGGTTAATAGTATAATACTCGACAAACTGCTCTGCCTGTGTACGCATATACCCAGTAATCACCCAAGCCTGGCTAATATATTATTACGCTCAAAGGAAATTGACATTAATTAGTTTCCCTATCATAGATGTGGACACGTCATCAGTTGTTTTGAAACTGTCGATACCAATGTTCCTAAGCTGCCGATCGCGACTAGTCCTGCACTTCACTAAAGGGTGGTACATTGCTCCTAGCTTAAATCAAGGTATAATTAATGTTTTTACTATAGCAGGGAATGCTTCGGTTTAGGCCCTGACTAACGATATGAACCGTTCGTGAAACGCAGGCCTAAAGTTCAAGACACATACGACCTAATGTTAACCTGAGGATACAAGACGAAGACGACGTAGGGATTCGAACCTCGACCTGACCGGCCACTCATCTGACATGACAGCCCCTGCATCATTTCCCCTATAGAAGAATGAACTTTAGATGAACAAATTTGATGTCCCTTTGGAAAGTCCTAACTATGTGACAAAGTAGAGCTAATTAACCATGTTATTGTATTTCTTTAAACATCATATTTGTATTGTTTCAATTGAAATTGACTCAAGCTAATAGTGAGAACATAATGCTGAATAGTGCATATTTGTAATAATAATACTAATAATAATGCATGTACTAATAGTATTAATAATACGTATTTATAATGCGCTAAATCCATGCATACTGCTTGATCATGCCAATAGATGTACTGAATCCTCAAGAATTAGAATTAGAATCCTCAAGAAGTACCACGGGTGTTGTATCCTCAGAAAGAAAGACAAACGCAACAGATGGTGTCATGCCGAAACCGAACATACTGGTACATTATATAACCTTTCAGATCCGATTTTGATTATGTCCATTTCTCCGTACACCTATCAATGTTTGACGTTCGAGTAGGACTTGTTACGGCATTGCTTTTGTAATGTTCTGGCACACGTGCGCAATAGATATGTGCTTGCTTTCAGGAATCCAGAAGCTTCGTCAGAATCTGGTGTTGTTGTATGCGGCTTCGATAGATCAGTCAACTCTTCAGATCAGCCTGACATGCCACCGAAGACTAGCTAGACATCATGCAAGACGAAGCTATGAATATTTCCGCTATACATAGAACTAAGATCTGTTGAAGTGAATATATTATATAACATATATATCTACTCGATGACAAACCGTAATTTAATTAATAAAATGCTAGAAATATGTAATCAAGAACATCCATGCACACATGGTAATGTGGTGCATTCATGATATTTTTAAAGAACATATTAAAACAACATAATAAATATTACATACTTGTACATGTATATTACAACTATATCCAGGGTTTCCTTTAACAAAGCTCGTTGTCCGCTAAGAGACTATGACGCTCTATTCGCACATTTTATATTATTAGCTATCGACAAATAGCGTTATGGTCTTGTGAAAGGAAACCTAGGTGTACACATACATTCATAGCCGCATGATAGTTTACAATAATTACACTATTTAAACTACAGTATATATTTAAATATTAGTAAGAAAATACCATTGGCTTAATCGTATTTTATGTTTCATACACTAAATAAACACACATTAACAAACAGCATCATTGATCGCTCAACTTAACCCAAAGACACACATGTAATTGTCAATACCTTATCGGAAACATGTTGTGTTCCGAGACTGTGCTCAGCTAAACTGATAAGCTTAGGCCACAACTATGGTGATCAAATAACATTAATTCTTCACGATTGCATTACTATTATCATCGTGTTGTCGGTCGGAACCAATGGCTAATATAACCCAGACAAAGAACTCGGCGAACAAACATGCCGTTGTCATCGAGTCGACCTGATCCAATGGGACTCATGATAACTGCTAGTACACCCGGTATTAACTCTTAAATCCGACATCGATGAATGTCGACTGTTAAAATGGCTTTATCGGATGTTCGGGGCCGCGCATGCAACCTTAATCCCTTAGATAGAATTTCTGAGCATGGCTTCACGTATACAGCTAATCGTTGGGTAAATGTGATGGAGAGCACCGTAACATTGTAATATCTGTCTGGCAAACACTTAGTGTTACTCTGCATAGCGTATCCGTTGAAATGCTTTCAGATTCTCAATTGACCCCTTGCGATATGTTCCCTAATGTGTTTGTATGTCAACATTACAATGTGATCAATGCCTTAGACATCGCCCGGCATCTTCAAGTCATAGCTACAGTATTAGGAAGAAAACACCTTCGTGGCTAATGTCAACTTTGCAAACATATCTTTGAGGAAGATGTCTTCTGTGAGGTCGGATAGTGTTACTGGCCGTTATTCCGTTTTTTAAATGGATAGGTTACAATTTGTATGCAGTTTCAAGACATTTCTATCTACACATACGTATCATTGGTGGTCTTTAATAGTCGATTTCAACAGGAAACAACACTATAAAATAACTCTATATAGTAGCAACATTATACTGTGTACAAGGTTACTGCAATCGATACGAACAAACTCAACGTATACTACTATATAGCATAATGTTATCGGAATCAGCTAAACATGGTAGTGCTGATGAGAGTGGCCTCTAGCAATTGGATAGATTCCACCCTCCCTCTCTCTCTCTTCCTCTCTCTCTATCTCTGATCTATATATCTCTCTTTCTCTCTATCTAGTTGTCTCTCTTTCGTTCTTTCTCTCTCGCTCGAGCTGTATCTCTGTCATCTGACTCTCTCTCTCTCTCTCTCTCTTTCTCTCTCTCCCCTTATCTCTCCATGAGCGCATTTGGTAACATAAACACGCTTTCACTTTCAACAGTCTGCAGCATTATCCCAATGGACAGTTACAATGCGAATGGCTACATGCATTTTAATATTAATCAACTCTCACTTTCTCTCAATGGTTCTACATATATCTCTTCTCTCTATCTCTCTCTCTCTATCATTCGTTCTATTTCTCAGGTCTAATATAAAACCAGGAGAAACAGCCGCAGATGGACATAATACAATGGAAGGGAGTTTATAGTAGCAGATACTGGAGCGTTAACTGTTCTATAGACGATACCCATCTGGGTTGTCTTACTTTAGCACGTTTGTCAAAGACTGACCACTCATATGCTATTACACTGCTGCAGCCCCCAATTTACCAGAGTGGATCTGGTAGACGTATCTGCGGTTTACCAACAATGTCCTACAAACCCGGATGTACAACTGGACCCAACGAGATCTCACGAGAGGGTGTCGCTTGAGCATAACGTGTCTCCATCGCACACAACTTCTAAGTTCTTGTCATCTTGAATTGGAAACAAAATACAGTAACGTGTTTCTCTTAATTACATACATCTCGGACCGGTATATCGGTTGCATATATTGTCATGATGAGGTCAGATTGTACACATAGATAAGATCCCTGTGATTGATGGGAAGTATTGAGACCGAATACATCGGCGGTGGTTGGTCCCAGACACTCAGGGTTAGGATGAACTGCAATTATGTTGAATGCAGGAGGTACCCTCCGGTACTTGTGCTTACATTTCATATTGTCTGACACAATAATAACACTAAGTGGAGCATTTACACAAGTATATTGGAAGCGACCCAAGCTGTGTAATAACTGTAGTCAAAGAGATGGCTCTTGCCACTGAAAATAGGGATTCTTCGGATTCACGTCCATGCGGCGGTACTCGGGCTCAGAGGCAATTGACGAGACTCAAAATAGTATTACATAGGATGTTACACTGCAGACTGAGATTACTGATATAGTAGTAAACATGTATGTATAATGCGACAAATCCATCATTGTATAATGCTCGAGGCGCTACGTTAAGAGTACTAGTATGCAAGAGGGAAACAGTAAGGGAAGTAGACAGTATTATAGAATTGCCGTAATAAATATATTCTCCTTTAATTTGGATAAAGTTTGCTTCTAATTTTAATTATCATTGAATCAGCAGTATGGTGTAACACCTGAGTGAGGGTTAGTACTTGGATGTTTACTAAAGTATCATGATCATTCATAGACAACCTGAACATTTTCCAGATCATACTATACTAGCATTGCAATTATAATTGTCTAAGACCAATCGCTATGCGATTTATGAGAGACTATTGATACATTATATATAAAAGAGAATGTAATGTGCTCACTCTTCGGAACATTTGGAATTCTCATTTAATAATCCATATATTTCAGATAGTTATCATGCTTCTGTTGAACAAATGTCATTTGTTTGCGATACTTTACAACATTAATGATTTCTTATCGTACCATATATACATGTCAAATGCAATATGTTCGCTATTGTCTGTATGCTTCTATGTTTATCAAATCTTGAAAATCAAGTAAAAGAACACAACGTAACGTATATATGTTACAGTCAATGTCTAAAATCAGGCAATGTGTAAAATGCCTGAAAAATGCCTGAAAAATGCCTGTAAAATGCCTGTAAAATGCCTGAGTCAATTTCTTTAATGCCTGAAATGAAAAACTGACTGAATTTATTTGGCTTATTGAATGGCATGAGTTTAATAACATAAAATGAAGATTATTTACAGGTATTCACACAGAATTGCAGAAAAAATTATATATGTTTTCACACAAATTGTGTGAATACATATACAAATGTATGCATTATTTTTATTTTATTTCATGCTATTCAATCTTTCAAATAAATGCAGTCAGTTTTTCATTTCAGGCATTTAATACATTGTATCTGTGAATTAAAATGCACTGAACATTTCAGCCATTTTACACATTGCCTGATTTTAGACATTGACTGTAACATATATACCACGTAACAGATGTGTACAAAACCTGCATTCTTTAGGCAAACGTACGTCTTTGTGTAAACATTTAACTCAAACAAACATTGCAACGCCATTGCACTTTCTCCAGTAGCATCGCTGAATCTACCTATTCTTGGAAAAGCATTCCCGCATAACTGCATTTAGGTTATTTTATATTTTATTACACACGTTCCCTTGTTTCCCATCTTCGCTTGTTGCCCACGTCTAGAAATCAGCGCTCCGAAATACTCGGTTTCCTACCTTTTAAATGCCTCAGAACATAATATATGACACTTGTTTACACAACATAACTGTATGTCATTATAATTATTCAGAAAGCTACCAAAAATACACGCACTGTACATGTATATCTAATGTATCAGACTGAGTACATTAACAATTAAGCACTATACATATACACTGTGTAGACGTTGTTCCATATGACGTCCTAATACCAACTGTTTCCGCTGTGTGATGAGTGCTAATTCATAATATATAACTACATCAGCGTTAGTCATGTTTATGAAGGTCATGACTTGTCACTACGGGGTACCATACAACGACAATATTTTACAGGTTATCAACGAAACTCAATATATACTATATACCGGTAAATGTGTATGTACACTATAGATACTGCGTACAATATATCCTCAAATATAATTGTTTGTATTATTTAAATGCAAAATAATTGTTTTAATATTTTGTTCTGTCTTTGTCTTATGATGCCGTACCTATTTACAAATAAGAAACGTGTAGGCAAATTGGAAATGCAATGTACAACACATCTTCATATTTAATTGTTTGTATTATTTAAATGCATACTAATTGTTTTAATAATTAATTATGTTTTTGTCTTATGATTCCGTACATACTAGCAAATACAAACACACATAATAAATGGTAATAATGGTTTGTTCAAGTTATAAGCCACGACCGTTGTGTTATTACTGCCTGTTACTGATCTATATTTTATATGCATGTCTCCAAAACTATGAATTGGTTATGGCATTGGTTAAGTCACTACCTCTTCTGCTAATAAGGTATTAAGCTAAATTTAGCCAAAGTCGGCATAATGTGTTCCATTTCGAGACACGCAGTTGCTCTTGAGCATACTTACTGCTCTAATATGATACTTCTCCTGTAGCAGAATGAAAACAACGGTAACAACATCTAGCATAAGGATGTCTAGAAGCTCCAAGCGACTATTTACAAAGCTAGTTGGAACGTTGAAAGAGTCACACTCATATTATATAGAAACCATGAATGAAGTTTTGAACCTCTGAATAAACTCGACATACGCTTTCTATTTACATTAGATTATACTGATCAATATTCATGTGTGTGATTAATAGATTGCAGAACAAAATTTCAAAAACACCTAGTCAGCGAGTTCTTGTATTGGTTTCAAATTTATATTTAGTCATATTTTGGCGATGACCTCTTTGTATACAAATATTTGATAATTTATGTTCGTGTTGTAATCGTAACCATATACTAAAAGTGATGTTTTATAACTGTCGATGCTATTTATATATATAACCCCCATTGCATTACACTTAGTCATGTGCTTACCTACATTAGTCAATATATAAATTACAAATTAAATATCAATGGTAGCAAATGATTTATTTCTAGCGAACAATTACTATCAATACGTCATTACTTTGCATAGGTGTAATTGAATGGTGATTTGGTAGGCATGTTTCTGTAATTGGACATGCTTGCACATCATACATATTGAACAGACAGTCGGCAGTAATTGCTTGCCCGTGACATCTGAGCACTGCACAATGCAATCAAAGTAGGCATTACTCGTATTACTTATCAGACGACTCATCATCAGCTGGGGCTTTTGGACAATAGCTGGATATGGACAGAGGTTTGCCTGGGAGGGTCTGCGTGCCCTTTCTCAGAGACGGAACCATTTAGCATTTGCATATTATCGATAGAAGTGATCCTTTCAGTAAACTGTGGTCAGTCATGAGCCATTGGATACAACACGACCAATAGTGCTGTTGTCATCGTGGAATTTATTTTGTATTTTTTAAGAGTCGTACATACAATTGGCTAGCAACTTTGTATTTAATTTTGTATTGTCTTTAATTTTAATTTTATTATTATTATTATTATTATTATTATTATTATATTATTATTATTATTATTATTATTATTATTATTACTATTATTATTATTATAGTATTATTATTTCATTAAACCATGTCCCCCAGTGTAAATGATTGGTCATACTCGTACAATCGTATATGACAGAAAAGCAGACAAACATACGGATATACAGACAGACGCAAAGCCATACATATATTCATGCTATACCTAGATCAAGCACTGATGCTATACCTAGATCAAGCACTGATGCTATACCTAGATCAAGCACTGATGCTATACCTAGATCAAGCACTGATGCT
>JAUTBV010094207.1:0-17496 GCA_032361325.1 Lepetodrilus fucensis | reverse complement strand
GTTTTAGAACATAATTCATTATACATATGAGAGCACTAAAAATATGGCGGCCATCTTTAAAAATGGCCTCCAAAAAGATATTTAGCTGGACATCTGGAATGTCCATCACCTGATTTCATACTCGCTAGGCATCAGTCTATCTAAAAATCATAGTGGCATTTAGTCCTTCCATTTGGTAGTCAAATCCCAAAATGTATGGTCTGGCTCATGGACTATTATACTGACAGGCTGTGATACAAATGAAAGAATCTTAAAATCGGCTCTAAATCCCAGTTTTAAAATATTATAATTTCGTATTAATGTTGAGGATCTTACCGAGACATTGCTAACAGAAGCGGTCAGAAAGGCTGCAGATATCTTCGCTCCAACTGCCCCTTTGAGGAGGTCTGCCACTTTATTTGGGTCAGGGAACACATCCCTCAAGTTGATTGCCTTCGAGGAATCTGAGAAAGAGTTGAAACCAAACATAAATCAACTACCGGATATACGCACTGAAATCACATTTATACTAAATATAATCGGTGCATTGCTCATTGTCATGCACAGCATCACCAACAGTAAATATAGATCAGATTGTGAACATTAACTTATATAAATAAATACATGTAATGTAGTTATTGATACACATAAACATGGACTAACCTGTCATCTTCCCTATCATGCTGTTAAGGTAACTATTGAAGGTGCCCACAAAATGCACCATCTGCTTGAACCTTGCCCAATCTTGCGAACCGGAAGATATAACCATCGACTTCATAACTCCAAATGCACTGAAAACAATTGTTTTTGATCGTTCAATAAATTATAACATTTTGTTATAACAATCCTACAAATAATCACTAGTGATCAGTTAGCTGATCTAACTCCGCTGTTCGAGGGGAGATGGGGACATTGTACTCACCCCTGAACGAAATTATTGCCGATCGTCTTCCACAGTTTGCCAATGTTCTCAGCACTCGTGGATACGGACATGTTGGTCTGCAAAGCTCCTTTCTTGAACAGCTTAGTGAGTTTCTCTATACTTGATATCAGCTGTACCCATGTCAAGCTTCCAGACGTGAAAGGGGTGAATACACGTTTACACGAACCACTACACAGCCTGCCATTAGCTGAACAGTTCGTAGTACATGCTTCAAAATTATTCACAGCTGTCAATAGCTGAAATAAAATATAGAAAGTATATAACCTTTCATCTAAGCTTAGTCTATGCTTAAACACTCCTCATATAAATTGAAATGCATTATTTTTTGTCTTCCTAAAGGAAACCGTAGCAGCGCGGATTGGATTGCAATACAGATGAACTTCAACAATAAGTTGTATCAATCTCACAATAAAGTCCTTATTGACTGTCAATTTTCCATTAAGAAACAAACTTGAGTTTGAGATTTTGCTCAGATTAAATCTTTTTTAAATACTCAAATCAAGACTCAAGTTACAGCACCGAGTCAATGGGAGAAATCTCAGCTGAGCAAAAATCTCAAACTCTAAGTTTGTTTCGAGAAATCGAGGCCTGATCAGATTATTTAGTAATGCTTTTCAATATGTAGTTAAAATCATGTATGAAATTGTGTACATGCGAAACAAACTAATCTGAAGATTTCATTGTCATGCGAGTAGTAAGAAAACTATCGAGGTTTATGTGCATATAACCGATCCAAGATGATCCTGAGATTCGAACCTGAGTTGTTGGATTGCAGTCCACAACTCTACTGACTGAGCCAACAGGGTAATATAAACCCACTGTCCCGAGATCAATAGGAACAACTTATACCACACCCAGCTGCATAACTAGTGTACATACCCTGGTGTATATGGCATATATCTCCACTTGGTCGAGACCCAGGTCAGCGAGCTTGGCTATCCAGGTATTAGGGTCGTCCTTACAGAGCACGGAGGCAATTGGAGCAGTGATGACAGGCTTGAGATACGTCATCACATTGGTCTTATTGCACAGGAACGTCTGGATGAACTTGCTGTTTTTGGCAATATTCTCAAACTAAACAAGAAAAAGAAATGACATTTACCAAAAACAGAAAGCGGTTTTGCTATTACAACTCATGAATATTAACATACAGGGGTCGTTGATTGATTAGAGAACCCGGTTGGTTATACTGGATGGAGTATTGCGCTTTATGAATGGTGCGTTTGTTGTTGATTGTGGCTTTTAATCCACTTTCGAGATTCTTTCACTCATATCATCGCTTGCATGCATATGTACTGCTTGTACTATAGTCTGGCTTTCAACCAGTTTTTATAGTGCTAGCTATCATAAAGCTTGTTGCTTATAATGTACAAGTTTACCTACCAGAGGTTTGGCCAAGAACTGCAGGGAGACGGAGAATTGTGTGTTGACATTACTGAGGACAGCCACAGCCTTCAGAAGTTCAGCAGGGTCAGTCAGAAGACGTTCAAACGAGATGTCGTTATCTGTTACACAAGTAATTCATAAAGCTGTACTGTATACCATTGTTCATACAGTTTAAATGCTAAAAGCTATATACTACAAATATATATACTATAATACCGACAGATAACACTAACATTTAATTTATATACACAATATGAAATTTTCCTTTATTCATAGTTGATAGTTCTGAGGAAATTTGACCAATAATCACAAGTTTGGCATTAATATATTCTGATTATTGATCTAAGTGGCTGAAATACGTTATGGTTCCTGAATGTGACTCGTACCTTGGAAGAGCTGCAGGTATTCAGTAATGGGGACGATGAGGTTGTTTATAAACGGGAGGTAAGACTTGACACCTGACATCTGCATTGGTCCGTTCATCAGAAATCCGAGAGACTTCAGAAGCTTGAATATCCTGGTGACAATAAACATGTACGAATGTCAGTTACTGTACACATGGTATCTCACCTTGACCCAGGAACGTTTCGTCCAAATTTGATATTTATATGATAATAGGTGCATTTGTAACATGCAATATTCCATCTACCAAACGCCTTCTTAATGCGCCAACACAAATATAATAATGTGCAAGGGAAGAGTCATTTCCGACAGTTCCTGTAGAAGTATTTAAAATATGAAAAATACTCGTATTGTGTGTTATTGTCTCTCGAAAAATTAAACACGTTAAGAAAATATACCGTATACCGGAAATCTTTCGATTTCGAGGTCCCTGTGTTACCCTAGAATACCACGAAAATAACCTCCCATGGAAGTTTCCCGGTATACGGTAGTTATTCAGTGGTTAGAGTGTACAGTGTATAACCTTACATTGACGAATCTGTGGTCAGTGTTTTTAGAGATGAAACCAACTTGGAGAAATCAAGGGTGTGTTTCAGCTTTTCCGATAACTTGAGGTTCGTACTGGCAATTCTTGTCAGGAGGTCATTGAAGCGTTTAATATTCCTCTCGTACGATTCAAAATCTGGCTTAATAGATTCTGTGGTGTTCCATATTGCAGTTATCTACAAGCAGATAAACATTACATGTAACATTATTGTTCAAACAGTGCAATACACTAGAGTAAGCCATTCATGTGTGTGTAAATTATAAATACTCAGTATACACTTTGCAAACAATTACCAATTTGCAAGAAATAAAAATAAGAAATGAAAACAAAATGAAATATGACCGTGCTATCACCGCCATCTGTTTACTGGGGGGAGTAAATGCCTCGGTACTATCAATACCTTTTGTTCTATTGCATCGTACTCCAAACTACGGTTGTCCTTGGCTAGTCCAGTTGTGTAGGTACAGATGATGGTTTCAAGGTTGTTCAAGACTGTGACGGGCGATGTCGTGTTGGAGATGAAACTGGCCACAGTGTGGTCTCGGCAACGTGTTGTCAGTGCTGTCCTGTTGCTCACCAGCTCAACTACCTGTGAAATGCAATGAAACAAGGTTGTATTTTAAGTAATAGAATGTGGTATGTTATAGTATGGAGTGTACATATCGGCATTACATTACGAATACCAAACAGTGCAGTATGTATCGAGGCATTGAACATATCATATACAGCAATATCCTTAACGGCATCGCATATCATATTCACCAGTATTCAACGCATGGATATTTCATGTATATCTACATTTATTTCTTTGACATGGTTCTTATATGTTTCAAATATAGAGACTTTTCTCCGGGTTGAGATTCAAACTCAATTTACCCATAGAGTATTCATTCACATTTACACACACAAATACGAACCGATATTTCATGAAATCGTTATTAGAAGTTATTCTTAAATTAACATGCCTACAATGAATGTAACTGCTAGTTACCTTTTCTATATTGATCTGTTCGTTCATCCAGGCTTCCAACCCATACTTGGTGACATTGAC
The DNA here is from genome assembly GCA_032361325.1 of Lepetodrilus fucensis. Taxonomy (NCBI): domain Eukaryota; kingdom Metazoa; phylum Mollusca; class Gastropoda; order Lepetellida; family Lepetodrilidae; genus Lepetodrilus; species Lepetodrilus fucensis. Next base: position 13,188 of record JAUTBV010094207.1, on the reverse strand, counting down.
ATAGGCCTCCATCAGTGCCACCAGAGCGGGAGAGTTCCCAGACAGGGTCGCCATGGTCAGGTTGCCATCTGGGGACAAACACACGAATGCTTAATGCAGCACAAGAACATCATCTCATGATACCATCAGGAAGCGTGGTAACTCTATTGCTCCGTGTGGTTAAAGGAAGATAACGATATTAGGAACACACACGAATGCTTAATGCAGCACAAGAACAACATCTCATGATACCATCAGCAAGCACACTAGCTCTATTGCTCCTATAGGAAGAGAAGGGTATCAGATGGAAGAGACTGGTATCGTACCTGCTATGTCCTGCAGCCTGTTGTTGATTTCCACCATGTAGACATTGATGGTGTTGATGACCTGTGCCATCCTTTTGCCCGCAGCCTGGTCGGGGAGACTGGGCCACACCAGGTTGGCGATGCTGTTGGTTCTAGAGAAGACAAACTATCGTGCAATAATCACTAGACCATATGCGTGAATTTATGGAATGTTGACCATACATATATATTTCAAGTGTAAATATATGTCAACATAATATAGCAATTAATTCTTTACTTCGCCATGGATATCTCCAAAACATTTATGTTGAACAGTGATTTGTTCATGGATTCATTCATTCTATATGTACGTTCCTATCATCCGGTACACCCATTCTTGAAATATGTTATGTTAAGCACGTAGATTTTCAAAAATGGTCTGTTGTCATATTTACAGTTTCATTGACATTTCTTGGAGTCGCTTCAGAATGTCTCCCTTGAATGTAGTGAGGATATTCTTGATTCCAGACATGGAAGTTCTGGACAGAGAGGAATTCATCAGAAGGTTGACAAACTCGGTCATCAGGTCGATGGTCTGGGATAGGTCAGGGGTCATCTCGGAGTTTGTTACGTTCATGGCCGCAGTGCCAGCTGTGAACTCTTTGATAAGCACCATCATCTGAAATGTCACGTCAATTGATAAAGAAATGTTCAGATTATACTCCATCCAAACTTGTTGACAATAAAATTAGTACTTATAGCATTAACTATTTTATTTACACATGTTAGATGCTTACAACTCTAGCCATGCGATCTATGACCGGTAGAATTACGGTTAATGATTTAATCATCTCAATGTATCGTGTATACTAAAATTAGTTTTATTTAATATTAATGATAAAAATGTCTCAGAAATCTCGGGAGTTTCAGTTAGCATAATAATGTCTGCTGACCTGCTGGTAGAATTGGTATCCTGTGATGTTGCTGGAGATGGTCTGCCAGAGACTGACGGTCATGTTCAGAGAGCACATCTCCTTCTGGAGGTACTCAAAAGCTGTGTTTAGATTTGCTGGAATCTCAAAGGCATTCCTCAATGTAGTGTTACACAATGCCCCCGAGGCGCCTGGAGATAACAACAGCTTCGACAGCTGAAAATAAAAAGCATCAAGTTCACAGGTCACAATTATATAAACGATTCTGTGTTCTAGTTTCATATGTACCAATATATTTATAATTACCAGACATGACGTACTTTGAATTATTCATGAGTAACTAAAATGCACGGTAGCAGCATCTCGAGTACCTTGTCTGGCTTTATCTTCAGTTGCTTTAGTTGTTCGATCCACGTGGGGTTAGTTAATATCTTCAGAATGGCCGGATTTAAGCGGCTGTTGTTCACTAGGAGTGCCATGCTGAAGGAACCACCTGAATACATAATGGAAAACTGTCACAGCCATGTGTATCATCTCAATGTCTATTCATCACATAAATTACATGTATTTTGAAAATGTTTTGATAGTAAATTACCATTCTTTTCTCGTATACGAATTTACTAAGACATATTCTACTACGTTGTAGAGACAATACATGGTCACAATAGCTCCAGTGTTATTCCAGAATGTGGCCAATGCATACCAATATACAATAGATCCTAGTCCCTATGCTGTCATTGGAAGACGTGATTGTCAATAATTACCTGCTAGGGATTTCAGGTTGTCATTAATGTGTCTTAGGTATGTGTCAAATATCTTCAATCCAGTGGCGATCGTTCGTAAATCTGTTGAGTTGTCCATGCTTAGTAACTGGGTGATCAATCTAAAATATAAAATTGTATTAGAAAGTATAAAACTGATTATCTTTTTCTTGTTGACAAGAAATTGGCGATTTTTTGTATATTTTCATCATTTCTTACCCTTGGAAGTATTGTGGATATCCTTTCTGAATACTGGCTGACTGATGCTGGAGGACTTGTAATAGATTTGTCACGTTAACCTGGAACACTTCTTCAAGGTCAAGGTCGCCAAATGTCACGTTGCGAACTCCAACTAGTCTCATGATCTCTTTGTTCAACGCCTCGTAGGCTTTTATGTATTCTTGTATGTCAAATGATTGGTTGCCATATCCCTTGAACTGCATAATAAAACAGGAAAACAATGTATTGATTGCTAGAAAATAAATAATTTGATATGTTTAATATACCGAGAGAAGTATGTGATTGTATAATTCCCATTGTGCGAATGTATCCCAATGTATACACTTATAATTCTTAGCCAACACGATGTTTAATATCACAACTATATTACAAGTCCATACCTTATTGACGAGAGCATCTATCATGAAGTTGGAGCTGAGTTCGGATGTTATCTGTGTGAAGTTGGTGGTACATAATATATCCAGGATAGATGTGAGGTTAAATCCAGGTGCAACGATAAAGTAATGCCTGAACATGGTCTCATTGCAGAATATCTTCTCCATCAGGTCTGGCTGTGAAGCTAACGTAGAAAACTCCATACTCTGAAACAATAAAGTATACATTATTTTAAAATACAGGGTGAGGTGTAGACATATGTTGAATATTAAGTTTAGTTGTGCTTAACTATTGATCATCATCTGATGACAGCAGCATAGTATAACATGGAATATGTTCTTCAATTATATGGGTTTTTCAATTGTTAAAACACCTACCAGTACAGAAACTAATTACCCAGTATGAATTGAGTGAGTGATTATAGAGTTTAACGTCGCTGCGGGAATCTTTCACCCATTTGCGACGACCCAGTATGAAAATAAGAAGCATTAATACATAGTTTCTTACCGTTGACATTCTTAAATTGACGGACACCAGGCCAGTGAGGGGATCTGGTTTCAGATTCAGGATACCATCTAGTAATCGAGTAAAGGTAGGGCTCTCTGCAAACAGAGACTTGAGGTCAAGGGTCACTCCTGTGACCTTCATCTTCTTCAGGATGTCAGTGAGGAAGGTCATTGCTACCTCGGCTCCTTTCATATAACTTTCAGTGAACTTGAATACAGAAGAGTTGCCGAACACCTGGGCTATGGTATTGTATGCTGTTACATAGCTCCACAGGTTAGACTGATTGTAGGCAGACTCCAGTAGTTCTAAACCTTGACTGGCGTTGAACACTGGCGGGTTCTTCATTAGATCGTTGATGTTCTTGCCAAGTTCCTGAGACTTTTCTAACAGGGCTTTCCAGTCTGGCTGCGCCGACATGTTCTTCACTCCTTCCATCACCGCGTCCAGGTCAAGGTTCTTGACGAGATTGGACACAATGGCGCTTGCATTGCCATTACAAATAGCACTGTGGAGATCGGATGTGTTGAAGCTGTCAGGAAGGGAAAGAATCTTATGCCAGATGTTGGAGTTGTTACATAGAGTGTTCATGTATCCTGGAACGATCATGATCTTCGTGAATAGTTCTGCGTCTTTTATTGGAGACGACAGGAGAACTTGTAAGATATCTCCACGCAGACCCAGAGCAGTGATGATGTCATTCAGGATAGGAACTTGTCCAAACATGTTAGCAACAGTCAGGGTCTTGTTCTGCAGGGCTAGAATATTTTCATTCAAAAGTCGGACGACTGCCTTCAGAATGTGACCATACTGACGGAAGGGTTCCTGCTTCAGAACTGGGCCCATTTTTATCATTAGATTCTCAAGCCTAAAAACAAGCAAAGAAAAACATCAATTGTACAGTAAAGGAACAAATCAGTGGTATTTGGTATTTACCAGAAATGTTGATAAGTTCAGATGAACCGTCAAGATATCAACTGCGATTTTTACACACTGTATTACTTGTCTATAAACTTTTGACTAAATATTTTTCAGCCAGCGAACCTGTGTTTTATCCCAAACATATTAGATCCCACGTCTATCACTTACTCTGCATTGATGGCCTCGGGACTCTGCCTCGACCTGGTGTATGTCTGCAGCAGGTTCACCCAGTACGTCGAGTTCTGCCAGTTGTCCGGAAACAACAGCATAGGTGGCGTCTTACTCCATTTCTCTATCAGACCCATCACAGTTATCAGCTTAGATCCAACTCCTTCCCAGTTGACGGTCTCCGTCCCATTGCCCTGTCAACATCAGTAATACTTATCGTTTGCTGTACAACTCACCAGTGTTTCATGCAATAGACTCACACTAGTAGAGGGTCTCTTAAATTGGACGTACGATCAATTGCAGCTACAAGATCTGGGCTAATAGAAGCAATATTAGAATACTGTACAAGAACTTACAACTCGCTTGATTCTGTCGATGTCAAAGACAGCGGTGGACTCACTGATGAGCTCTGTGATGTTGACACTGCAGAAGACGCTGATGAGCTCCGTCAGATTAGCAGCGACACCTGCTGGGACTGTGAAGTATTTGTCTAGGTCGGCATCCGGAAGACATAACGTCAGGAACACCTCCGTTAGGTTGGTCATTGCGTACAACGGCATAATCTGAAAATACAATATTCCACAGCTTTGTAATAAACATCTATGTAAGAAACAGGAACAAGTACCTCTGAGGCAGGACAACAGATGATTCACAAGATGGTGCATTTCATCATTACTACCATAGAATTGTCACATACTTCCATACTCTAGTGGAATAGTTTGAAACATTAAAGCTTGTATACCTTCTGAGAATTGAGCGACTCCATGAGTACTGGTATGGTGCCTGGCTTCTCCAGTAGTAGAACAAGGGACTGTAGTTGTGGCGACTCAGGGAAGATGGTACTTGGTCCAACTGTAGTCTCTGGAATTGATTTATGCACAGTATTAATATTATTGTATGAAAATAATAGATTCCATAATGTCGCATTATTTCCTATAATTACCCTTTTATTTATTAACGTGTTTTGCTAGAGACACTTTACTGCTAATGATATCTTTTTCTAGAAACATAATGTTCATTTGTGAACAACTTCAACGAGATGTAATATAATTGCGAATGTTTAAATTTTATAGAAGCAGTATGTTCCATTGTGAACAAATATTGCTATAGACACAACAAATGCGAATGTTACCATTTTCCAGCAGGAGAATTCTGTCCAGCACCATTTCCATGATCGCCATAGACGTCTCCATCCACGACATCTGGCCTTGCAGTTGAGGGATGCTGTGAAGGATCGACCCCATGACGGCAAACATACTGGAAGTAAACATCAGTCTTCAGTATTGTCATCACTGATATCACTCTCAGTGCATCTCAATACCAAGTGCTTTGAACACTTGAAGCAGTGCAAGGATAAAATAGTGAGTACAATACTTATCATAGAAGCCTGCATTTAGAACAACACTCACTTCACGTTCGTGGTCGACACGTTTGCATATCCAATGACTCTTTGGAACAGTGCAGTCCACACAGATCCGTTGAAGAGACTTGGTTGGTACATTTTAGGAGCCAATGAGGTGGTCTGATTCTGCATGGACCTGGTGATGAGGTTGGCGAGTTTAATCATCACAGCGGTTGCATTCACTGGCGCCGTGTTGTTTCCAGCTTCAATCTGAAAAGTTATCAGTTGCGTTCTTTATAATATATCAAGAATGCCACAGTACGAGTATTTCCTCGTGAGTGAGTGAATATAGAGTTTAACGTCGCTGCGGGAATCTTTCACCCATTTGCGACGATATTTCTTCGTGGATAGTTCTACATGAATATGCTCTTGAAACATGAATACAATTTCCGATTGTGCTGTGGTACTATTTTCGATTGTACTAAGTGTTTTCTTCGACTCTTACAATACGCTCATACTTTGAGCCGCTGCTTACCAGTGCTAGAAGCTTGTCCACGCCCTGGTACTTCTGGTATTCCTCAGCCAGGACTGTGACATTGATGGAACAGAGTTTCTGCATGAACTGCTGCATGTCAAATGTCAGTGTCGGCGGCACCGTCACCAGTGTTCCGGGGTCGGTGCTGCAGAAGGTATCCCAGGACTCCATGGCGTTACCCCACTTGATGAACTGAAACATTACCCGAACTGAACCATCTCCCGAACTGAAAGATCTCCCAAATTGAAACATCTCCCAAACTGAAACATATCCCAAACTGAACTATCTCCCCAACTGAAACATCTCCCCAACTGAAACATCTCCCCAACTGAAACATCTCCCAAACTGAAACATCTCCCAAACTGAAACATCTCCAAGATGAAACATCTCCCGAACTGAAACCTTGCCCGAACAGAAACATCTCCCGAACTGAAACATTGCCCGTACTCTTCATATCGAGCTATAGATATATGCCATCTTTTGTAATGCTTTTAGTGTAACGAGTTGAGATATACAGCTAGTTGTACTGGTATTGTACATACCTTCTGAGGCTGGGAAAGATCGGTGTATATTATGATCTCTATAATAGCAGGGACGTCATTCATTAATGTCTGCACTGTCTGCATATTGGTGAAATTCTGCAGGGATTCCGGTGTTGGGACTGATGTTAAAAGAAAACACAATCAAATTCAGTAAATGGTTCAGTACAAAGGTACAGTATCTTATATATTACTTACTATTGTTAGCAATCGATGCAATTTTTTTAGTATTTATTAGTTTTGAATCGAGGTTCGCTTTCTAGAAACTTTAATATCACGACTTGTCAGTTTAGGGCAGGAGGAAAACCGCAACATCCGTAGCACTGAATGTTGCAGTAAACCCGCGAGCACCGGCTGATACTGAAAAGGCCAAGGATGATAACTGCATTGCCACTCTACAGTCATTGCATACTATTAATTTCGCGTCGGAAAGGTGACTTTCGCGAACATTGATGCCGGGCCCGGGACGGAATTTGAATTGAATGCAATTAATTTCAGATATTCGTTCCTGAAATGTGCGCAGTTATCACCAGTGACGCTATATTACAATGTTACTTTCCCCAACATAAGAACTGTATTTGTCTTACACGAGCCGTGCTTCATGTTTGCTTCAGTGATGTCAATGGACACATCCAGGTAACTAAATATGGTGTTAATCCCAGGGATGTTCTGTAGACTCGCCATCATCGTCTTTATGATCGTAGTCTGTAGATTACTGCCATTCCTAGAGTTAAAATATATATACCATATACATGTAATTGTCATAAAAAACTGATATGAAAACAATTGGCATTATTGTAATCTCAAGAATGTCCATGCTTGCATTCTCAAGAATGTCCATGCTTGACAGTTTCCTTGTACTATTTAGATAGCATATCAATGCTTCTACATGTACATTATGTCGTGGCATTCATATTTCATATTACTTGTTTTACTTGAAGTATGAGAGAGATAATGTTTTAGTCAAGGCCACAGGCCCATAGAACATGTTACAATTCAGTAATGTGTAATGATGGGTAAAGTTTGAATGCATAAAATAAGTATTTTGACAGATTTAATATAATATCTGGACATGTAGAATTCATTAAATTAACAAACTAGTGAAGTATCTCCCTTAATAAAACAACGACTCACGTGTAGTCCGTGGTATTCATGTACGCAGACACCTTCTTTAATGTGTCCATCCAAACAGTTCCGTTGAAAGCTCGGAGGTTCCAGCCAGAGTACGGTTGTGTAGAAGACAGTTTAGTAATGGTGTCCATGAGCGCCGATATCTTGCCCACAATGGCCGTTATGTTCACCTTAAGACTGCTTCCGTCACTTCCATTCAGTTTCATAGCCTTAACAGAAAGTTCACCATCCTTATAGTAAATGCGGTCTATATCTACTAATTGAATCATATATGATCATCCTAGGGCTACATTTGAAGTTTAAGAAAAACATCGCCGTAGTAAATGTTGCCTAGATGAATTAAATTGAGTCATATATGATCGTCCTAGGTGTACGAATCTACATTTGAAGTTTGAGAAAAACATCAATATACAATACAGATGTTTTGGATGTTTCTGATCTAAACATGAAGTACTAGATAAATGTGTCATGAAAAGATCGTACCAATAGTCCGAAGAAGAATCTAGCTTTAGATACTAGTATTGTCATTTACTTCCGTGATAGAAGAATGACACACAGCCTAAGTTATGCCCAGACTACTGGAGACACAGGCCTTCTGTCGGAGTTGTTTACAGTTGCATGTGCAGCTATATATCTATGTATCTATCCAATTACTGATCTATCTATTTATCTGTATATTCAACATGCTACAGAACTGCACTCACCAGCTCGTCAAATCTGTCTAAGCCCTGGTACGCGGCCAACTCCGAAACCAACGCAGTGGTGTTGATCCGACAGAGCTCGTCCTTGAAGTCAGACATGTTGAAGCTGACACCAGGTGGAGTTGCAAACAGTTGTGATGCCTCCGCGGCACAGAATGCCTCCCATGATGTCATGGCCGATCCCCACTGGGCAAACTAAGAATAATTAAAACAAAAATTGAAATGTAACGCTTAGAAAAAGAATACATCAGCAAGAGACTGCTTGAGAACGGGCCACAAATAGTTGAACATCCAACCTGATAAACTCACCTTCTCTGGGTGAACCAGCTGAGTATAAGACACAACCAGATATGTTTCTGGCAGCTGATCGACGAGGTTCAGGATCTTTGACAGCATCGGAAACTCCTCAAATACCTTGGATAGGGACTCTGAAATAATAGAAAATACATGTTTTAAAGGATAGAACCTATACTAACTCTATTAGAGATGGTTAGTTTTCCAACGTTAAACTTCAAATGCGATAATATTCCTGTCTATTACGTAATATAATGTTGTGGATAAGGTGATATTATTGACGTGCACGTGCTGACTTGACACTTCAAGCATTTTTTACTGGGTCTGTGAAGAAATAAGTGAATTATTGCTTTACGTCACAGCGGGAATCTTTCATCCATACGCGACGATGGGTATGTGATGTAACTCACACAAGCACCGCTAGAACTCACCGAAACCCCGTTGAAGCTGTTCATTTGCAACGTCCAGGAAGACATCCATATAGGCGAGAATAGTCTTGAATCCAGGCACAGACTGGTACTGAGATAGTACCATCTCTGTCAGAGAGTTCCTCATATCAGTTACGTAGCTGAAAGGCACAAACAATGTGCTTACTATATAATAAGAACATACTGGAAACCAAAAAGGAAGTGTAGCTTTTCTGCCGACTTCAACGTCTGTTTGATTTACAAAAGAAACAGGTTGAGACAACACACATACCTTGGTTTACTGTATTCGCTGAAAGTGGCATTCATCTCTTGTAAGAAGGTCTCCCATTGGTGTTCATAGATAGAAGCGTTCAACCAATCGTTGTTGGTGGTGAAGACTATATTTGGTGGATTCATTACCGTATCATTAATGAGTTGATTGTATGTGACATGGTCCTGAATAATTACTGACATGTTGATCCTCATTTCATCCTTGGGAATTTTATCGCTAGTTACTCGATCGATCTGTAGGACAAGCAAGATAAAGTTTGCATATAAGGTATCAAATTTAATGAAAAACAATCCGAGGTTGAAATACTTTTGGCCACGTTTGATCTCAAGTTTAAAAGAACTCTCAACGGTATGTGTGTATATATTGTTCTTTATAACAGCATATCGCACCTCCCGTTTTCCATGTACGCACAACGTAGGCTCTAAGCAATACTGATATCTTATTGACATTAATCTATTAATAGTAAGGTACATACGACATCTGTGAAATCAGCAAATCCATCCCAGTTCTGGCGGAGTTCTTCATACAAGGCCGTGTAGTTTACAGTCTGGAAGATACACACGGCCTTCTGTGCGGTGGCGGGGGCCAGGCTGGAATCTGCCACGTCGAAGACAGTCTCAAAGACAGTCAAGTTTGTGCACAGCTTTGATATGTCTATGTCGGCAAACACCATCAGCTGTTAATGAGAAACTCTTGATAATTCCTAATACATGTACATTATCTAATACATGTGCATTATTCGAATTCAGCCATGTACTACAACCATTGATAACGCCATGGTTTAGGTTGTTGAATAGGGAGCTTAGATGCATGTTCTTTATTATTTTGCTCATATCACGGCGTGTGAGTTTGTGAAGGGAGGAAACTTGTACTACTGGCACTGGCTTGTACTGGTAAACCAACGATCACTGTAACGATGACCGAACATACAATACGTTCTCTACCAGGACCACGTCAAAAAGCTTACTCCCATTGAGCATTGCTAGGCGGGTTAATACTTGGGATATATAATACTACCACCTGCACGCCAACGTTATGGGGTATACTCTGACTTAGTCCATGTATCTTAAGCAGTTCTAGCATGCTCACTCTCTTCGGGTCCATGAAGTAGTGGACAATGGTGTCCAGACCAATCTCGCTCAAGTCTGGACTTGTCTCCAGCACTTTGGCCACTTCTCTCAGCTCGTTGGAGCCAAGGTACGCCAGCAAGTCCACAGAGGGGTGCGCTGTAGAGTAGACACAGAGGCTAATGAACAGATACTTCACCATGTGGGCATTACAACTCAATGTTCAATTCCATAGATTAATCTACGAGTGGCAGACCTGATGGACATGTATAGGAAGAGTAGTTACGACTCGCATAGCACCATATTATTGTAGTTCCTTGGAACAGGGCGGGGGCCTTTCGGAGACTGTATTACACGTCCAAATAAGCACGCATACTTGAAAGACAACATTTTGAAACATGGTAGATAAGCAAACCTTTCCATCTCGTACAAGACTTAAAGGTATTCTGTATTGTAAACTATACTAGTGACATTCTTAATATGTATGGTAAACTATACTAATGACATATGCAATGTGTATTGTCAACTATACTAATGACATACGCAATATTGTAAACTATACTAGTGACATATGCAATATTGTAAACTATACTAGTGACATATGCAATATTGTAAACTATACTAGTGACATTCTTAATATGTATTGTCAACTATACTAATGACATATGCAGTCTGTATTGTAGTCTAGTAACTAATGACATGCCAGTCAACGTATACTGTGCTAGTTATTACTTACTGCTGAGGTACGTGAGGACTTTGTTGACGAATACCAGGTAGTGGTGAGTCATGTAGCTGTAGGCGTACATGGAATCCAGTAACGTAGTGGCGCCAGTCGTGTTGGACATCCCCTGTACTGACAACTTATCCAAAGACATCTGGATCGTCGTTATTAACTCGGTCAGTCTGCAATGAATGAATGCTCTTTATTTTCTCCAAATAAACATTGGCGTAGTGGTGAGTGAGCATGTTATACGTTGATTAAAGTCGAAGCGGAAATCTTTCATCCATGGATACATAAACATCATGGGAAATACAGTACTTAATAACAATTGCAAATCATGATAGTATCAACTCGTATCTCGTATAAAATAGAACCATATCATTATCTGCAAACACTGTCGAAATGTACACATTTATAACGTGTATATTTCTGTAAAGCATCATACTTCTATATACTGGCCATACTTCAATGGACCAACGATAAATAAGGCATCTACTTATACTCTAATAGCTTAACAAGGCCCTTACTTGTTGGTGTCCATGTTCTGGAGAGACTTCAGAGTCGTCATGAACTCGGTCCACGACATGTTTATGGCGGACACGTTGAAAGGAGCAAAACTGAACTGTCGCCCGTAGTTAGCCATGGGCAGCCCTCCGCTTAGCAGCTGGAAATAGCGCTGAGTGTTCTGCATGACCTCTGTCCAGTTGACCGCGACTTCCGGTAGCTGTGACCCATCAGTGGTCGTCAGTAGTTCAACCTTAGAAACAATTCCTCTATCATGTTACGTACAGTTATGTGTAAACTTAGAAGATCATTGATCTTTCTTGCCCTTATGATATGTTCGTAGTACTACAAACAAAAACATAAAATATAATGTTAACATTAAATGTGTTCAGTCATGCGTCATATGCACCCCCACACACACTTAGACATACACTCACACACACACACACACACACACAACATACGCGCGTGTACACACACATACACACAAACACACACACATCACACAAGCACGACACACACACACACACACGACACGCACACACACACACACGCAACACACACACGCGCGCACACACACAAGCATTTCCACTGCTGGACAGTCTTGTTAAGGCAAGCTGTAAGAGCTGTACCTGGCGTGTGTATTCCTGCATGTCAGGATTCGTGTTGATGAAGTCCATGCCGATGGCGGTCCAGTTCAGTGAGCACGTCGTGGTTTGGAAGTCTCTCAGGACGCTGCTGCTGTCGACGCCTAGGACGTCCAGCACCGGCGACAACCAACAGCCCGTAGTGTTGTCTCCGCTAGTGGCCTTAATGATCTTCTTAAACAGCTGAGAGGAAAATAAAACATTATCAGTCAGCATTCTGACGTGTCCACAACGTTACCATCCGTATCAGTGTGCGTATAGGAATTAATTATAGTGTTGGAAGATGAGCATCCAACAAATGGTGGTTTCATTAGGACCCAGGCGATACACAGTATAGATGATCCATTGTGCCCAATGCTATACCAAGCATTGACCTTAACGCCATGTACATTACTACTGTGCATGCTTCCCCCCCCCCCCCCCGTACATTTCTGTCCATAGACTCCTCCATGTCATCAACAATTGACACCAATGTACTACATGACCATCAGCAGAGCCTTGGCAGTCGTTGATTGCGGGCTGTGTCACGCACTGTCATTGCCTTCACGCAATCCACCAGGTAATTGCTTCTGATGTCTTCAATAGATGTGTACTGCAGCACCGACACATTACTTAGCATAGGAGAGTAAATAATGTCATATTTTTTTTTTCTTATTTATTAAAAAAAAATATATTGTTGGTAAACTTTTGGAAAATCTTTGTGAAGAGACATAGGAATTTCTTAAACAGTTTCTTTTTTAATTGGGGTTTAAAGTCGCTTTCTAGACTCTTTCACTAATATCACGACTTGTCAGTTTAGGGCAGGAGGAAACCCGCAACATCCGTAGCGCTGAATGTTGCAGTA
>JAUTBV010094196.1:0-17497 GCA_032361325.1 Lepetodrilus fucensis | reverse complement strand
CATCACTATTGGTAGTAGTAGTAGTAGTAGGTCTAGTGAGTGAGTGAGTGAGTGTATTATTGTTTTACGTCACGGGCGGGAATATTTCACCCATAGGTCTAGTAGTAGTAGTAGTAGTAGTAGGAGTAGTGGTAGTAGTAGTAGTAACATCTAAGGTATAGTGTTGTTAACAGCATGCTGTATTGATCATACGTGTACAATTGGAATCAATTTACTTTTAAACATGCTGTTCAGATTTTAAATAACTCTGATTGGATACATTGATTTGTAAGTGATAGTTTAGTTTAAACATATGTTATTCACAATAGAATGGGATTGGGTACAAGTTATGCCAATTTAGGAAAATACCCACTCCTGTTAAGTGACATACATGTAGGCATGTTCATGATATTCACTAACTTGGAGACTTCCATACTAAGTATATAGTCCATGTAGATGTACATGGTTGTAACTAAATTCAAAAGAAGAAAAGGGAACAAGAGCTAAATCTGTAAACCTGAATGTTTTTACTCCAAATCCATATGTGTAAGGAGGGGCAGAGGGTGTGTGTGTGTGTGTGTGTGTGTGTGTGTGCATGCGTGCGTATGTGTGTGTGTGTGTGTGTGTATGTGTGTCTGTGCGTTGATGCTTACTCCTGGTCAAAGACGTATCGTGGTAATCTTTTCGATTTTTAATGATTTTTGACATTTTACGTAGAAGTAGAACATTTTCAAAATATGTCAAAAATCATTAAAAATCTAAACATAAATGCCATCAATCGTCTTTGACAGGGAGTACATCATCCTCGAAAACACAGGCCAGTAGTGTAGTCATAATGCCCTGTGTTTTCGAGGATGGGATTACATTGATGCTGAGTCTTTTCTTGCAAACGTAATGATAGTTGGGATGCAATGACTGTTAATACATCATACAGTAAAGCTTGTTTTAACTGTACCAGCCGTAGCTCATGTATCACATACCAGACCTAGTCTGGCGGAGGATGTCATCTCACTATGAAGACATTGACACAAAATCTGGCTACTGGTTATTAAAATGTAAAGAAAACCCACAAAACAGCCAAACCTTTAATAGACAGAGTGGCGGTATGTTACGGTAGTATTTTATTATAAATAAATTAAATAAAAATCAACCCAATTATACTAACAAGTAAGAAACAAGAAAAGATTCATTGTGTGTATACAGTTACGCTCACTTAAAGGAGCGTTTCTTCAGATCAGCATTTTTTGTGTGTGTTATCTATGAACTAGCCTATGATTCTCAAGAGAATAGAAACATTCAATAGATGTAAGCAGATGGTGCTTCAAGTAATCTAAGCCGATCTGAACTCAATTAGGTAGAAGGCAATTTGTTAAGGGGAAGTCCATTTTTTTACGCCATTCTCACTCACTGGAAATATTGCTCCCATTGGAGCGTGGAGTGAGTACTTTATGAGACCGTTAAAAAACTTTATAGCAAAATTACACTGTTGAACTTTAAGTGAAGACACTCGTACTTTCTAGAGAGGGCTGTTGAGAGCGATTTCTAATCTAATTTGATCTTCAGCTTTTGATGAAATACTTAGCATTGAGAGCATCTATTTAACTATTAGATTATCTTTACTGATCAAGAAAGAATTTTAGGAATAAAAAAATAAATAAAGATAATAATTCATTAATTAAAACGATAACATATTTTATTTAATGAAGTTTTAAGAATAGCAGCAATTAGAAACATCATGTGTCGATGTTTATTCTGGTCATTTCTGTAAAATGATCCACGTGTTTCTTCTTAACCACACCTCTGTACATGCGGCTTAATTGTTGTCGCTTAATTACGTAGAGGTATGCCCGAAAGCCCTGTATATGGTATAGCGCGCACAAGTGTGTCAAATTCTATTTTTATACGTATCCGTTTAACGATTCTAGTGATAAGCGTGTAGCTGACATCTGCGTGGCTGTTTACATACCTTACGTTGTATCCCAATCTACCACACAAATTTAACACACTTGTTCAACATGATTCATCTCTGAATAAAACAGAAATTCAACCACTCTATCCTTAGTAACTGCGTGTTAAGATTTTCTCTGGAATTTTAGTCACCCCAAGGCATATTAGGCCTACTCCTGTTTGCCAATCATCGGAAATTTGAAATTTTAAATTCTGAAAATGGACTTGTCCAAAAAAAAAGACTTGTCATTAATTTTGACATAGTCATAGGCTTAAGTCTACATTCTGACTTAAGTCACAAACATTACTTATACCCCCTAGACAGGAGGTTTAAGTCCTTTTCATCATCACTTGGCTGCCGCAGACGTTCGCTAGACGACTACACCTTGTTTAAAGATCGCGAATATTGCCGAAAATTACAAAACACAGGGGATTCCCCTAGCAACCGCAAACTTAAAAACTTATCTAGCTGAGCCTTTTTATGATTGAAGACGTAAGTCTGTGGCTCAGCTAAGTCTAAATTTTCAGACTTAAGTCCAAAACTTAAGCCCCTTTATGAATACCGGCCCTGGTTCACATCTAAGGTACGCTGCGAACAGTTTGTTTATCGGTTATACGATGCATTTATTTTACAATATACTATATTAACTGTCTAAATACTTCATTCGTAAAGTTCATCGTTTATTTGATGCATCTCTATTTACTTATTTATTTATTTACACATTTCCCATTTCGTTTTGTTGTCATCATCATCATCATCATCATTATCATCATACATCATACATCATCAATATTAATTATTATCATTATTTATCAAGAAGATCATTCCCTATTCAATATGTGATCTTAGTAGTACACACTTATTTGCTTCTACTTCGTACGAGTATGTTGGTCTTTATTCGTTATTGTCACGGCAGTGGGCATTAACATAGCCCATAGTTATAGTTATAGCAACTTCGCGACATTCCGGATCGGAATTATTCGCCCGTACCTATCTGCTAGGTTTCCATCAGTCTCGTTCCCAGTCTCGTACCAAGATCTTTGGCAAGCTCCTTACCAAACAATCAAAATGAACGTTATAAATGCTTAGCGATACAAAAGTGTGCCTATCTGTGACATATATGACGCTGAAAGCGTTTACATTACATCAGTAAAAGATAACTAGTATTCGTTCGTTTCCACCATAATGTCAACCTAGCAGTTAGATCCGAGATGATATCTGTGGATGTCGCTCTGTTGATCCGAATGGGTAGACCCTGGTCAGTAAGGAATAAACCCTAGCCGTAGATACATGGAAGGCTTTTTGTTGTGTGATACAAAGGCGACGATAAGGACGCTAATTGAATATACTTTGCATTTATAACTCGTGTTTGATTAATTACGGCCATCTAGATAATTGATATTATTATGCCTTTAAGACATGAGAAATGTACTAATGATCTCTTAGCAAGTACAACAAGCTTATATTAGTATGCACACGTACGCTATAATATATAGGACACACGAGGCGCTGTATAGGGCAATAGGATGACGTACAAATTGTCTGATGGCAATGTCGCATTCCGTATATATGCACTAGAGGTCTTGTTCAAATATCAGTACATACTGCATATATGCACTGCCACCTTATTCAACATATTATTAGCATGCACTAAGAAATGGAATCTCGATTGGTCACAGTTAGCAAATGTCATTTAATTAAAAACAATAAGTCCCAAACTACTCGTGGTTATAACGAACCCAACGTCGAGGAGGTTAAACAACAGGACGAAGGTTAAACAGCGGGGAGAAGGTTAAACAACGTCCTACAGTTGAACAAATTGCACGCAGTTCCATTTAGTTATAGTATTATTACACACATTATATTCACACAAGGTGACGTCAAACATATTATATTTAAGTGAGATATCTCCATTAACTAATTGCGTGTCTAAATAACACAGTATGACATTCTAAACGTCAATGTATTAACGATATAATTGCACGAGCTAAACCATTTATTATAAATAAATCTTAAATAATGTAATGTAATATCAATTATATGAAGTGAAACGGACGTGATGCGTAGACGATCTAACATCTCTTAACAAAGATGGTGTTAATTAATTTACAGTAATGTTACATTCATTGTAAACAGCGCCTTAATCGTCTTTGCATGGATAATTTTGTATTCCTGAAAACTAAAGTCGAGATTCCGACCAATATATTGCTTTTTCTGGATAAGGTCGTAAACATTGGAACCATAAACTATAAATTTTAACAACAGAATTACCATACCTTCGTGATGTGTAGTTTGATATGTTGTACGACGTTGTTGTAGCTACAACTATTGTAAGGTAAACTCTTTCTATTTAATTGTTACGGGAGCCCAGTTACAACTATTGTAGCACTACAACCGGACCCCAATCTAATTAAAATTAGATACGAAAGTATCGCTCCAAATATAATCTGACTAAGCGTATGTCAGTAATATTTGGAGCGGACCCAGAACAGATGTAAGTGTAGGGACCTGCCACAAGCGTATGACGTCCTTTGAATGAAACACATTTATCGCAAACATACTCGGTATTGCTAAAACTATTGTAGCGATAAAAATGTTCCGTGCAAGCAGACTTAAATTTGTCATGAGTCACTAACGATTGACTTACAATTAATCGTAGACCTATAGTCGTGTTAATTTAAGTATACTTCGTGTTATTATAGAAGTTGTCTGAACAACAAGACCCTGGGTCAGTTGTAGAATAACACATCGATCATTAGTCAGAGCACCGTACGTCTGTTCTACGAGGTTATTCCAGTTCACCCAACTGTCTGTCAATTGGAGACAATCTTGTCATAATAGTATACCACTCCCTACTTCCTAAAACACTATAATGTCACTAGAATAGCACATGGAATATATCTCTCTAGCTAGTACCCACGGTCTTAGTAAACACTATTAAAGGCATAACACCACAGTTATTTAGGGTTGTTTTGGGCTAGTTCTTAGCTATAACTGCAAACTACATTCACTTGATATACATAACATCATGTTTGTACTTCCAAAAAGCATTCCACCGCTGTGTGATTGACGAATCCCTACTGCAACCCCAAGATAGACAACCTGAATCAGTCCGTATGTGTTTCCTTCATTATAGATAATGCAAGGGGAACATAACTCTAATGTCCCGCTCGCAGATTCCTTGATATATGAGTTGATGCATCAAAGAAAAGATAAATAGAGGAACGTTCCCTTTATTCATATAAAACTATCGAGTACTGGGGACTAAGTACATCAGTAAATAACAACTTTAGGGTGGATAAATCATGCGTAATTAGTCTCAGATCTAAATTCGTGTGTCCATTATATAGCTCAATCAACTGTGATATTATGCCTTTAAGTATACCCGGTATATGAAAAATATATTCTGGAAATATGCTGGTGTGTCTGCATGTTAATCCTCAGAACATCCTTTACCAACGTCGCTTAGAACATGTGGAATGTAAGAAATGAGTGGATCGCCATGGGCCTGCTCATTTCTAGCTGTAATGTCTGTACTTTCTGTCCGACGCATGCGCAGTTACACTGTGCGGTGCTGATCCTTGGTAACTGCGTCGGACAGAAAGTACAGACATTACAGCTAGAAAGGAGTATGCCCTATGACATGGCCATGGTCACGATGGGGTATAATAGTTTGGCTGAATGTCACCAAACGAATATATACCCATGGTCTGTGCATAGATTATAAGGGACTGGATAACAAACTCCTGGCCCCCGTTTTACGACGGCCTCCTAAAGTTAGGAGCTCCTAAAGTTATGAACCAGTTTATCACCTCCAAAGTTAGATGCCGATTTAAGAAGGGATATGACTTGTGACATGGTCGTGAAACACTTTAGGAGGTGATAACTCGGGTTAGGAGTTCCTAACTAGTTAGGACACCGTCGTGAAACGAGGGCCTGGTCATTATCTTTTGTCTGTAATATCAATCAATAGAATAAAAATACGAATTAGTTATTTTTGCCTTATGATATGGATAGTCAAGTTTAAACCTTTTTTTTCCTCCTCATATAAAGTCGCGACAGATATGATAGCATAATAATAGACATGTCACTGCCTATGGCTGCATGTGGTGATATCATCTCAGGTTATCAGTATGGGGTGGTTTGAGTAGCTGTCGACGAGTTGTAGCAATTGTATCAGACAGAAGAAGTAGCCTAACGCCATGCGTTGCCACTTAATTATCTCAACAGCCCGTGTATACTACATTAATAGATTAGATTACATATTGCACCAGAGAGGAGATTTCGTGAAAGTGGAGATTTATTTTTACGGAAGTATAGTGAACCAAATGTAGATATGTTTTTAAATCGTACGTTTCACAACATATTTAATATTCTTTTTAACAGAAGCCTGGTAGTGAACCAAATGTATAGTTCTTTATTAAACTCGTACGTTTCCCAGAGTAGGCTATTTAATATATATATGTGTGTGTAAATCTTTGAAGAATGCCCGCTGTAGACCAATGCGGCACATGTCATATCAATAAAACGGCAGATTGGTTGTTTGCATACTCCCCAGGGAGTTGAGAAGGAAAGTAATGGTATAATTAACATAATGCTGAAACCCGTGAGTGACTATAATATGCCTTCAAAATGTCGGAACTAGATTATCGGGCAATTGCTCTGTTCGACGGTAGGGATTTGAATGCTATTTGCGATAATCTGTACCTAGCTTGACTTCATTGTATCAATTTAAACAGCGCTCATTGTTAATATTAATGCTAGGCTGAGGAGATCTCAAAGTAGTATTAAACGACAGTAGGGACGTCAAGTAATACTCGAGAATCGATGCAAACAAACAAAACAATTGAAATTATACACCACGCATAGGCTTCATGTGCGTCCCTAACCCTCTCCCTGCTGGATTAGACACAGGCACTGCTCTTTAAGGCATCTCCGGTTGCCCTCAGCATGGAGAGGGTTAACGGCAAAGAACTGTAAACAGGCCCCGACTATTCAGACAATCGTAAGTCTATACGTTAACTTGCATAGTGTAAAGTAGGGGAGAGTATGGGTGACTGTATGATCGTGTGTATATGGTACGCTCTTTGATTGAAGGCACCGAGTGCGATTCTTTTTCAAGAAGGATTACATATGATGTGCTTCTAGTTGTTGGTATTGACGAGCGCCCGCCAAATGCATGTCAGATCGACACATACCAAGGATACTTTGGTCTATCGCTATTTCTGTCGTGTTATATATACACTTTGGTTTATGGTGCAACCTTACTAATAAAACACCGGCTGCTAAGTTGCAATTCCTTGATGAACTGATATAGTATGGTAATATCTTCATATCGACCAACTTGGCAGTAATAGCGGTGGCAACATCTCCATAGTAAGCCCTAATAATACCTACAGCTATATTTTTGTTATCAGCAAATTCATGTTTGATTGATAATGATGCTAGATATATATATATTTCTTAGGCCATATGTATTTGATTAGATGGTTTACGGATCCGCCGACCCGATGTTTTCCATTTTGAAAAAGAAAAAAAATATTATTATTATTTTCCGCCGAAAATATCCGTATACCATCTAATCAAATAACTATGGCCTTACAGAACAAGTATATACCTTCTTGACGATGGATAATAATGGCACTATACTGATGCCCTAGCCCCTGTTGGATTAAACATACTTTTCCCTACATTTAGGTCTTCACCACCAGCAGATCGTGAAGGTAAAAGATAAACTATTGCATAAACGAACTTATTAGATTCCAAATCTGAAATGTCAAGTGCATAATGTAGGCCTATATAATAGTATATGCACATGCATGATGTTGTGGTTATTGAAGACAGTGACTGAACAATTAATAGGTTAATACCTTCCTATATATTTCAATATTGAAATACGTACAGGACACTGCAAGAATATTGGTCTTCGTTAATAGAACTGACGACAAACGTGTGACCTCGAGGCTACGAAACCTCTTGATTGCGATTTCCTTATCAAATTTAAGTTTTGTATGGTAATGTGTGAACAACACTTTCAACAGCATGAAATCGTACTCAAAAATGTTTCGCAATCTCGCGGGCAAGGTTCAACGAAGAAAACCGAAAATGTTTCCCGATGGTAGCTAGACTGTCCTTAGTTCAGAATGTGAAATACATACTTTGAATATCACTTCACTGCTTGATAAAAGGAGCCACTCCCTACTATTTGCTTAACTGTATACGGTGGACTATTTGGTCGAGAAAGATGTGTATGACACGGACTATATAGACTAATATATGTTATATATCTGGAATTACTGGCATTGGAAACACAGCCAAGTGCCTACATAGTACCAATATATATTACCCATATAGTCTCCCTATTGTGCCTACTAGTATGTATAGTACGCAGGTATATATATATATATATATTTCTGATTGTTGCCAAATCATGAGTTGAACACTCATGATCAGTCGATGGTATAGGCTACTTGGTAACGTGATTGCTAAATATAACTGATCTTTATACAAACTATCAGATAATCTCTAAGAAAGTGGTAATAATGCCTTGCAATGCCTATAGAAACATACGCTCACAGCACATTCCAATTTAGTAGACAAGGGATTGCAAGATTGTAGGTACACTGATTGCTATATTTCATGTCTTAACAACGTTATCTGTTAGCATATCAACTATGTGTATATTGAGTAGACCCATGGCCATTGTAATCTGATATCGTTTGTCAAGTAAATTCAAACAACACCATGCTTGGGGCTGTACAAATACAATAGCCTGTCAAGTTAAGTATCCCGGGTAAGGGCTTGTTTACTGGAACCATTGTCCACACTCGAGGATTTGTATACTACATACTAGATAAATTATGTTCATATATCTTTTGACCGCAGGGTTGGTAATGAATTTATAGCAGGGCCAGTATATAAATAGTTAATAGTTCCTCTATTTAATGTGCCTTCGAGAAGCGTTGCCTGTTTGAAATTACTGACGTGGAACGAATGCCAGAACCACCCATGGACTCTATACCTTCAACCTTGCCATTCAGATATTGGTCTATCCCACCCGTCGAAGTCATCATTGATCAGTCTGAACTAGCAAAAGGCAGACAGATATCTTGTTTATTCAAGCATCACCTTGGTAATATAGTCTACACACTGTACGAACTCATAATAAGTTGTTCTGGTTCTTAAAGAATTATGTCGAAAGATCAAATTGAAGATTTTGATCATCTGTTTTATTTTAATTACAGGATATTCTAATTATTCTTCTAGTAAGCTATTGTTTACTAGCTATTGGTTATCACCCCCCCCCCCCCACACACACACACACACACCCCCACTACCATCGCCCGTAGTCTCAGAGCACTTCCTCTAAACATTCAGTTTCCATGGAAACAGTTTTTTTGGTCGTCGCTATCCGGTTGTAAACTTGATGAAAGCAGAGTTACGATGTAAACACAGCGGGGTGTAATAGTCGCTTATATAGAGCTACAAATCGCCCGCTCCGAGTGTGTTTTGCCTCTGCCTAACCTACCATCAGCACTCAGCTAGCTTCCGACGTTCGTTCACCTGTCAAATTACTTTTAGGCATGTACAAACTGAGAGATGGTATTAGAATAAATAGAGATCGAGAGAAGAGAGAGAGGTGGAAAGAGAGAGAGAGAGAGGGAAAGAGAGAGATGGAGAGATGGAGAGACTATGCCTTATATAGGATAGCTACCCATATTTCGGGTTTACCATTAACAAATGGGGCGATAAAACTGTTCCCTGACGTACACCTATTGAGAGTGCTACTAACACTATCACATAGCGGCTCAATGGCGGGAAGACAAACTATACAACTGTTTTGCACAGTCCGTCAACAACGATTAGTTCCAGAACACACATATAAGTGCACCATAGAACTTCTCAAAGTACATTCGTCAACCCAGCAATCATGCCTATTTCAATCTCACTTTCGCCTGAACGCATTTTTGCTGATTTGTTTACTATATTTCAAAGAATATCATTGATAGATAAATACTGCCGAGATATATATGAGTCATTCAGGTATAATTAAATCACTGGTACAGGTGAGCTATTGTGGTATATGATTGTGACATGGTACGTCACATATACACAACAATAGGCGAGCTATTGCGGTACAATTACGTGTGAACTATTGCGGTGTAATTACTACTGAGGTACAGACGCGTCGTTCAAGGTATACGTAAATCACTGACACACTGGTACACATGAGCTATTGCGGTATAAGTACGTCACAGGTACAGTGAGCTATTGCGGGATAAGTACGTCACAAGTACAGTGAACTACTGCGAGATAAGTACGTCATAGGTACAGTGAGCTACTGCGTGATAAGTACGTCATAGGTACAGTGAGCTACTGCGGGATAAGTACGTCATTGGTACAGTGAGCTACTGCGGGATAAGTACGTCATAGGTACAGTGAGCTACTGCGGGATTAGTACGTCATAGGTACAGTGATGTATTGCGGTATAAGTATGGTACAGGTACAGGTAGAATTATGCAAGAGATTCAGACAGGTAAATGTCTGTAACGTTAACCCCGTGGCCATAACGTATATGACACATACTTTTTATCACGAATGTGATTGATGTCAAGTCTTGATACAAAATGTTAACAACGATACAAAAATATATATTATAAATATAGACCTTATAGCATTAATTTCAATACTGCCATCGTGAACTTCTTTTGCATATAATATGAGAAAAGGTTTTATATGCTTAGACTTTTGTTTTACATGAGATAATTAGAACATTTCTTAATATAAGATACTTACAAAATGTTTTGGCGTCTGTACTTTTTTCAGCCATTTCCAATCAGAATTGTTCAATAGATGGATCAAAGGTATCCAGAATAAGCAGGCCCGCTAGGTAATATACCTCCCTTTAACAGCACCTCCAAACACAGCTGTAGTCCCTACCATCCACAACACAGCTGCAGTACCCTTCCTCCAGACACCACTCAACTGGTATACCTCCCCGGCTACGACGACCGTAGTACCTCCGCCAAATAGAGATGTTAGAATCACGAGACTGACAGAGTCACAAAGTAAAACTCCAGTCCGTTATCAACACGACCGAGCCAACACAACTCTTCACGGGTTCGAGTCCGAACAGGAACTGCACCTATCAGATCGACTTCGAATCTGATTTAATCGGCGGTCGGTCGCCAGACTCTACTATGCGTTTACGGTGGAGTGTATAGATAGATATCCACTAACGTTTACACGAAATGTACAGCGAGATATCTGGGAAAGTTTTCGACAGGAACAAAGTGCAGCGCTGAGTACAGTCAACTGCTCTCCGAGCTGTACATATCTGTATACAGCTAGGGGTTGTGAATAAAAACAGGCGCCTGGCTTTTAGTTATTGTTTGTAGGAGTCATGGTCTACGGCTCTCTGTAGGACGCTAACTGGGTATGGTTCCTAAGAATTAGCCACCGTTTGCCAGGTGCCTGCTAGTGGCCGCTTGATCCGGAGTGACTATTAGCGGATCATATGTATAGTTAACCCCGCCGACCTTCTGCACGCGGACTGTCCAGAAAAACGTTGGCGACCTGTGCGTTGTTACGTCGGTGACCTTTGCGTTGTTACGGTGACTTCCATGTGCGCTGCTACGTTAGCTAGCCTGTGAGCTGCTACGTTGTAGTTGGCGACGTCTGGGTTAATTATTACGTTGGTGGCCTATATACGTTGTTACGGTGGCAACACGAGCGTTATTATTACGTTGGTCACCTGGCATTGTTACGTTGACAACCTTTGCGTTGCTACGATGGGGGTCCTGCGCATTATTACGGCTTTCGATGTGATTTAACGAAATTGGTGGGGTTTTAATCTACAATTTACAATTATTGTAAAAGCAAATATGATCCTTATTAGGTATTTTCACCTGGTACTATGATCTATATGTAGGGATATATGCTCCTCTGTGGAACGCCAACGCATCAATCTTCCGGGTTAAATGAATGTTCTATAACATTAATTCAACTTTTACCAAGTACATTTGTAGCTTAATATTTTCTTTTTAATTGGGGTTTATAGCCGCTTTCAACATTCTTTCACTTATGTCACGACTTTTCAGTTTATGGAAGTTGAAAACCCGCAAAATACATCCGCAGCGTTGAATGTTGCAGTGAACCTGCCAACACTGTCTGGCAATGATCGATGCTGTGGTATATATACATGTCACATGATCACATTCTATCGTGATCGCGTCAGAAAGGTAACTTTCGCGAACAGTTAGCGAACATTAATGACAAGATGAAATTAAATACCATTAATTCACCATGTTCATTATTATTATTATTATTATGTTTTTTCTTCTTATTTAGTTTTTTTTCAAACTGAAATCAATAATTAAATTATACTGTACTATACAGTATAAATTAATTATTGATTTCAGTTTGAAAAAAACCCTAAAAATAATAATAATAATAATAATAATAATATTTTTTTCAAACAAACCAATAATTAATTTATACTGTATAGCGACATAGTTTAATCACATACTCTCTTTAGCAACCGTTTTCTGTATTTGTATATAAATAAATATGTGTTCTATTTAAACATGCAATACGATACGTAGGCTACGCTATATGAATTGAGGGAATTCGTATCATATTAGTTCTACAGTATGCATGTCGAGCATGTGTTTCTTCTTAAAGCTGTATTATTGGAAAAGTTTCCACCTCACGTAAATGTTAAGCAACCCATGCAACAAGCATGTCATAGCATAATCCAATATTGTCGTCATAGTCCATAACAAACACTGCTTGAACCGGCACACATGTCTTATAGCCTTCAGTTATGCCACACATGTAACAAGCTATTCCTTTGGCACTCTAAGTTCGTAGAAATCTAGATATTGTCAAACAGGTTTGAGGATAGAGTGATCGCCACGAGTTCTGTAGCGGTCAGATCAAAGGACTGTTGCCTGGCGTCGGAGCATTGCACACGTGACGTTGGCCGATATGCTCGCCCATGTCAAATATAAAATCCAGGTGGAATCGATTGTGGAAAAAATACCTCACGTGGATACCCGGGACTTCTTCATAAATGTCACCTGCCAACTTTTGATCTGTCGACGTGGACGATTCCTTGTATGGCAATCACCAACGCACCAATACATACTGGACATTACGATGCAAGTTACATTTGGGTATCTATAGACGTAGGCTAACTATTTTACCAGGACAACCTTAAGCTGACAATAATAGCAATGAACGATGGAAATACTATTACTGACTCAATCTGGTACCTTATATACTGGCACCATTTCATAATTCCATATTTGAAACATTCCTAAGATAACATAAAGCTTTATTAGGCCTACCGTTTCAAGAATTTGGTTTGCATAATATACAGAGCATTGTTAATTGCATATACAATACAATAGGCAGAATACATCTTAAAGACAAGACAACAATATAATACAAGTAAACATTTCATTACAATTATCCTCATTGTTATCATTGTTATCATTGTTATCATTGTTATCATTGTTATCATCATCATCATCATCATCATCACCACCAACATCATCGTCATCATCATCATCATCATCATCACCACCACCACCACCACCATCATCATCACCACCAACAACATCATCATCATCGTCATCACCACAGCAACCATCATCATTGTCAGTATATCATCATTACATCATATCAGATTAATTACTTGCTAATTATTTGCTACATCAAACAACATACTTAATTACCTATTATACTTATATTGATATTAATATTAATTTTAAATAAATTGGAATAATGTGTACCCAATCAAGACAATTACGATTGTATTTAAGAGTTACAGACCACGTGGCCCACAAATCAAATATATTTAATGTGAATTTAGTCCACATTTTATTTTACATTGGCAAATCTCTTTTAAGGAAGATTGACAAAGATTCCAGTATTTGAAAAGCTTAACTTGTTCATTTTAAGAAATAAGATATGTTTAGCACAAGTAGTTTATTCTATACTAGTGCTGTTAGTAGCGCCACATATACCTTCGGTAGAGGTATTATTATCTGTTCTGATTGATAAATATCCAATAACGGTGAGGTCAACACGATGAGGTCATAGTTGACTTCATATCATATACAAGTACACGTCTTTAATGAAGTGCACTTCTGAGGAACGTGACCGTCCAGATGTTAAGCTTACATTGATAACGTGTCGCTTTGAAGACATTGAAATTGTTTTGTGCTTCACGCATACAGAATAGATAAGATATTGGGCTGGTCCTATTTTAATACATAAACATATAGAGTAAACAATGGCAAGTGTAAATACATTTAGAACATTCATGTCCACTTAAAGTCAAGATGAGGCACGATATATACACGGTAATATATAAGTAGCAGTAATAGAATTATAAATAGCATTATATGTGTACGTCAGAAATAGGTTTTGTTGCCGTAACTAAGCGCGAAATATCTCTCTCTCTCTCTCTCTCTCTCTCGCTCTCTCTCTCTTTCTCCCCTTCCCCCTCTCTCTCGCTACCATCATGTATACGGTAATGGAAGAGAAGAAAAACCCCACTATTATTTTGGGAACTTTCGATCCAAGGTAACCCTATCCCACTTAGTGTCTAACTACGGTATATCTTTAACGAACAGCTGCTAACGGAGTGTATATCGTGAGGTTATTTGTTTCTTCCATAGACCACAGATTGGACTTATTGTCTCGGTGGCAAGGGTCATACTTATACCGGACTACTACACAATGTGGACTTATCAATACAAGATACCGCTAGATTTAATATATTTCAGCCATATCTCTGACACAACTTATCTCTATACGTCAGCAAATTCAGACCTAGTTACGTGTATATGCGTCTGTAGAAATACTTGCAAAGAATTAAGCATGGTCGGGTGTTGTTTCCATTACCTGGTAGTTAAAACTTGCAATCAATGTGTCGAGACGTGAAGAATTCGCAGGTGGTATGGGGAAAAAGTATGATAACGAAAATAGACCACCAGTCTCAATGGTAGTAAAGTTACATGTGCAAACCGAAGCATCGTATGCTATTTACTTGGATAGCCATTGCCTTAGAAAAGTCAGCATATAATTACTAAACAGCATTTGCTAAAGACATAGTAATTAAATTTATCTATTGAATAGTGCATACATAATATACATATCATAGTAATATTTCTGCCGCATTAAGAAGGCATAATCTCATTGGTGACTATTGTAATTAGCTATTTCTGGGGGTTCCAGTGTAACATCTGGAATCATGACTAATTACTCCATAAAATGTAAATGTGTAGTCCATACAGTTTGCATTTCAAACACCCCAAAAGATCCTCGTGTATACCACTCCAAATTATTAACAAGTGACGGCCAAATCCGTCATGTTCCGCCATATCAACTTTACTGAAACGAAGATCGATCGGTAATGTCTAAATAATGCCTGGAATCGTCTGTTAAAAGGACACGTGACCTGCGGTGTCAACTACATCAGACTCCGATTCTTGGTGTTTATCTTCAGGCGAATACCTGCTTGTCACAAGTGCAGACCTTGAAGGACTACGACCAATGTTGGGCGAAATGTGTCCTGCATTAGGAAATCTCCAAATGGAGATCTTCAGTGACACTATACACGGCATGGTTGACCCTCGCTGTCCTGCTTGAAGTGCTGATGTCCTTGTCTTGATATAGAAATAAACCTGTGACATGAAACATCAAGACTTGGTCTTGGCTTGACCGCATCTGGACACGCATCAACCGCGGGGGTCATGCAGCTTAGAACTGTCGCCAAACGTCATGTGTATACCTAACTGATGTATGCAGCTTTCCATTTAATACCATTGTTCTCACCCAGGAGCCTCATGGAACTGGACAATGGGCAACGACATCATATTAATACATGGTGCGTCATAACATGCACGTGCATCTCATTTAGACATATCCTGCAGCACAGGGTTTGTTTTATGCCATTGTGCTATATGATGGTCCCGTCTTCATCAGATAATATGTTTCTAGGTAATATAAATAACTGAGGGAAGATTACGGAGTGTTGCCGCTGGCAGGAGAGAATGGGTTCCAGTAGGACATATGCCATCCTCGAAACACAGGCCATTATGACGACACTTAACCTCCGTCAAATACCCCGGGACATATAGGCATATACCCAATATTTAGTGATGCATTCTTCACTAAATTTGTCATAGTGCACTTATAGCATGTCCTTAGCAAATGTTGGGTAGTATAGTGTGCGATCTTTATCATGGGGGCTGCTCCTTTCTATCTGTTCTGTCTGTACTTTCTGTCCGACGCATGCGCAGTTACCAAGGATCAACACCGCACAGTGTAACTGCACATGAGTCGGACAGAAAGTATAGACAGAACAGATAGAAAGGAGCAGCCCCACGGATCCGTTAGACTACTTACATGTTCTAGCGACTGGGACTGGTCTACTGTGCTAGGATATAGAGTCAATGTTTCTGTGCTACATAGACTCAGATCTAAAGAGTTCATGTTGCATAACCTTACTGCAATCCTGTACATATTTAACATACAGAGTTTCCCGTACTTACAAGAAGTGACTGGGAAAAGATTCCAATTGAGATTACTACCGGATGTGAATTAAAAGTTCAAGGATATACTTCAACAACAACTTGAGACAGTATAACAGCAAATATATTGGAAATGAGTGAAACAATCTTGAAAATGGATCTAAGCTCTAACTTGGTTTGGTACCGACTATTTGAGAGTGCTTCTACCAGGTGCTATATGCACTTGGCCCAGATCGACATTAATTATTATCCATCACTTAATTAGGTACATCTAAATAAAACTTCGTGCTTCAACATTAAAGTAATTTATTTCCTCTTGCGCATGCGCAGAACAAATTTATAAATATTTGTTTTTACATATATGCAATCGTACTTAACATTCCCAGCAGTTACTAATTTATTAGCCATCATGTTAGAAATTGATCATATATTTTTTTAAATAATAAAAAATACTAAATGCTATATCTTCAACATTAGGCATATGTATGCACGTGTTAGAACGCGGCTGAGTTGAGACATTAACGCTTGTACGTCGTAGCCGGGGGCTATCACCGACTTTCTACTTGTCACCGGCTCCGTTTGAAGTTGAAGACGCCTCGCATGTGTGACGTAAGTACACCACGTGGAAGAATTATTTCTGAATTTGATGATGAGTTATTCAGAAACAGAACCTCCTGGCTATATCCAGTACCGTGAAGGCATGTTACTGCTGCTTATTTTAGGAAACGTTCCATATTGATCTATTTTCAAGTAGATCATGTTCCGGATATACGTCCTTCTTTTTATTACTGCCGACACCACGTGCGAGTATAAACTATATGTATGTCTGCCTCCCCCCTCCCCCTCTCTCTTTCTCTCTCTCTCTGTCTCTCTCTCTCTCTCTCTCTCGCTCTCGTTCTTTCTCTTTCTCGTTGTGTTTCTCTCTCTCTTTCTCTTTCTAACTGTCGTTGCGTTTATTTATTTCTCTCACACTACTAGCCCCCCCCCCCCCGTGTATGTTTCTCTATTGCTGTGTGTTTCCATA
>JAUTBV010094195.1:0-35330 GCA_032361325.1 Lepetodrilus fucensis | reverse complement strand
TGTCTCTCTCTCTCTCTCTCTCTCTCTCTCTCTCTCTCTCTCTCTCTCTCTCTTGTGAAATGAATTGATACTACTAGTATACTCAAGACGCTATCGTTAAGTGAAAGGACACAACAAATAACATGTAATTATTTGTTGTTGTTGTTGTGTGTGTGTGTGTGTGTCTGTATGTGTGTGTGTGTGTGTGTGTGTGTGTGTGTGTGTGTCTGTATGTGTGTGTGTGTGTATGTTTGCATACGTATGTGTGCGCGTGTTTATGCTTAGAATATTAAATGCATTAGAATATTAAATATTTATGAACGTAGCAACTTTGTGCAAAACATACACAATTATTTATCCTCCAGAAGATAGCAAACTACTTTGTTAACACATCTATGCACTCACTGTATATTTATCTCCTCTGTGTATCTTGGAGAAGCAACACAGTGGGCAGTCTATGTTAGCGCAACCATGCACTGTCTGATTGCACCATTACTCGCGTGTGATTCTATAAGCCGAAGAAATATATTTTAGATGACAAAAAATCCCACAAAGAATTGATATCCCTGGTCGTGCTGTCTTAACACTCAGCTGACTGCCTCTCATTACGTACTTACAGCAAACCTGGTGGTCCCCACAAAGCTTTAGATTCACAATACTAAATAATTAACTCTTATGTTCTAAGATAGCGCAACGTCTTCCGTTTGATTAGAACCATTGTCCGTCATCAGTAGGAACTGTATTAGTTCATACCATCAACTAGAATACTTCATATCATCAACCAGAATAAGTAATTAGTTTAAATCAGTCTCATCCATCAAAGACGTTAATTTACACCAATAGTTATTTTAAATGTCATTAAGGAACACGTAGTAGCCACAATTTATTGAATTAGTTTAAATCAGTCTCCATCATCAATGACATTGATACTAGAAGCAGGTACACATGTATCATATTTGCCATTATCAAGGACATTTCGATAATCCAGTAGCCATGTTGTCAATGGCATTACTATATACATTATTGTAGTAATTATCAAGGACATTTGGTTAATTTAGTAGTCACAAACATTATCTGATACTAGATAACTATTCACACTCGTTGTATGTACGACCAGAGGACTTTGCATAATTATAATACTAGTAATATCTACTATCTATATAGTAATTACTATATTGTATAGATAGATGATATAATATGTTATTATAAGTATGCAAAGTCCTGTGATACGACATATATTTTGAACGTAGCACTACCACATTACATGGACTGTGTGTTAAAAGTAATATGCCATGTGAACAAACATATGATAAATATACACACTATTTGATATATTTAATAAATAGGCACAACTATATTCAACGTAATTGTTTCCAGACGGAATCTGCCTGCGGACGGTGCTGGGAACGTTGAGCAGATGCGTGGTGTCGGCGGGACCGTGAAGGTAGTATGGCGGATAATATGGCGGGTACTACGAAGGGTAGTTGTGGCGGAAGCACACCCACCTATTTACAGTGTAGTCAGGGTACACCAGTTTCAATTAATTCACAAATACAGGACTACCAGTAAGCAATTTAGGAAGTAAAAGAACATGCACCGGTCGACCTGAAATTAAATAAATACGGCAGATTTAGAAATAGTTCAAGCTCGCGGACGCATGACCAAGTTAGACTGCTTAAATTAGCAATAATTCGTAAATCAGTTCGGAGTCGTAGAAAATAAAGCTCAGACAGTTTGTGAGCCGACCCCCGCGCCATCCACCTGTTTGATTAGTCACAGTAATTGAGCAGTACATAGGCAGCCAATCAGCATGCAACTTGTAGATCTGGCATGGGGAGAAATTAAGACAGACTTGATGGTTATTTCTATTGATGGAATTCCGTACTTGATACACTCTGCTGATAAGCGCCGAGAGAAACAAAACATCTTCACTGACCCCCAGCAAGCACGCCTGCCCGGGGGTGCGTCCAAGTACGAGAGTTCTGGCTGTGGGTGGGGAAACAATACTAGTATGCCATTTATTAAGACCTATATTCGACGAACCCGGTACCTAATTTTACAATAATAATAGCCACGTTAAAAATATGCATTATTTATTAATTGCCAGAATAGAGCGCCTTCCTGGTTATCTGGAAATTTACACTTATTTCTAACCCTGCATGGTACCTATACACTTATTAATGCCAATATGTATCATAAGCTATGTCAGTACGCTACAGTACCCTAATCATAACGCCAGTAATGTACCCTATTCACAATGCCCGTGTATCAGTATTACCTCCGTCCTCCCAATCAGACTCCTACTGGGTCCCACTAATCAGACTCCTACTGGGTCCCACTAATCAGACTCCTACTGGGTCCCACTAATCAGATTCCTACTGGGTCCTCCCAATCATACCCCTACTGCTTGAACCGTGTGGAGGCGAGGTGAATCTCAAACATGTACACACATAGAACCCCCTGAAGCCACGTGGCGTGTTATGCTGTCTATCCCTTCATCAGTCTCAAATAGACTCCACATAGCTTATCGCAGAACTAATCCCCCGGTCTAATTAGAATTAACCTTGGTTGTCAGGTACGCTTGTCTCGGCGGAGGTAACGAGCGTGGCTACATCAGGGTCACCAGCGCGGGCTTTATCGTCGTCACATTAGGTTGATGCAGGGTTCGCTACTGTTTGGAACTCCTTCTACTATCGTATATCCACACACCAACATACAAGCTAGATATAGCCTACAGCCCAGCACACTTATCTCATCTATGGCTTGTATATCAACAATCAATTTTCTGCAACAACTACAAGGAGCTGACCGAGAATATTGGGTGGGTTGAATGTAGGTTGGATACTAGTACTCAACTTTGAGATGTCTGTTCAAAGTATGTGTATGCATATTATCCATATAATGTGTGTGGAATAGAAAGAACGAAGAATATTTATTCAATTAATAATTTAGATTTTATACAGTGTTAAGATTATTTGTGGTCTAGAATGGTCTAATTTTTGAGTGGCGAATGGGAGGGGGATTGGGGGGGGGGGGGTAGGGGGAAAAGGTATCAGTATAAGATCATCGACATTATACTATTTCTCTCTACAGTCCAAGCTACGGGAAGAGGACACTGTCAATCTATTGCTATACACAGGATATTGCCTATGTTAGGGTCAATACGTGGTCTATGGACTGATCCTGTTCAGCCCCTATGGTTCGTCCATAGTATGTATTGGACCAGCTTGCAGCACCTCAAAGAGGAGTGGTAGTTTCTCACCCACCAGCACCTTCTTCGCTTGGATGCTGTTATTATTAAACTCTACGTCCACAGCATAAAACCATAAAGCCCGACGTCACATGTAACCTATATTGTGATAATGTGTGTTTATTAAGCAACACGGTAGCTGTTCTGCTCTATCTGGACGTCATCTTGTCACGAGACTTTAACTGAAGAGATGGGCATCCAGTAGCACGTCTTCGTGAACCATCTTGGCGATCCTCCCCGGCCTCAGCACGGCATCACTGTCTGTATTACATGACTGACAACACGAACACTGGCTACAAAGTATCCAGTGAAGTTGACAGTGGAACAAGCTCGAACCATTTGACCACTAAAGTAGAGCTATTTTACAGATCAAGATTACAGGGGAAGATAATCTTCCGGCCACGACTGCTCAACATTACAGCGCCCTCTGTTGGCCGTGACAAGGGACATCAGAAAGTCAGCCATGTGAAGCGACTGATGCTATCACAGCTCTGACTGCTTTCATTTGGGAGTCGGTGAAACTGTCCACATTGTCCGCATGTCCACTTCCACACTCGGGGGTCCGAGGGGGGCCCCAATTACTCCGATGTTAAGCCGCAATTTGTTGGTCTTCAGTTGTATAAGGCAGAGATTGAACAGCGTAAGTAATAGCTCTCTGATGTTGTGTATTGTCTGGGAAATATCAGGTGGCAAGGACGGTGCTCTCGGAGACCTCAGACCTCTAGAATTTAAGGAGTGGAGGTATTTGCTCAACAATTTACCATAAACTGCAAGAAGTAGATACGGGAACGATTACAAGTGCTAGAAAAGACCTAACTCTGAGATAAGCGCATGTGGATTGTTTGATAAATTCTCCATTGTTGTAGTCAAGTACCCTGCTTGTAAAATAACATCCATCATTAGACCGAGTTAAAGTAACCAGAAAAGGTTGTAAACTGGTATGTTATTTGGAGTCTAGTGTGAATGTTGCTGCACAATGGCTGTCAAACAAGTCAAGTGGGAGGCGGTAACCATGATCCTACCTGCAATTGAAGAAATGGCGGAATAATGAGAAAGTCCTCTCCTTTTACCGATAGGCCGAGTTAAAATAGAGATCTGAGTGGCACTTGTGCTCTGTTTACTGGCCGCGA
This sequence comes from Lepetodrilus fucensis, assembly GCA_032361325.1. Lineage (NCBI taxonomy): Eukaryota > Metazoa > Mollusca > Gastropoda > Lepetellida > Lepetodrilidae > Lepetodrilus > Lepetodrilus fucensis. The sequence continues at coordinate 30,971 of JAUTBV010094195.1, read as the reverse complement.
AGGATCTAGTAACTGCCTTTTCGCCAGAAAACGATGATTATCGCAATCTTGTGAGTCGCATTACCTGATTACTCTGTATTATGTTTATCCCGCAGGACTCCGTGGCGTATCTCCTAGCATTGTTTCCACTATGATTAAAGCACGTAGTTCTTGCTGCCTTAAATACCCGGCATGGCAACAACATCAGGTATCAGGTCACCCCAGTACGTGGCACACAGGCATGCTCTGACATTTAGGAAACATTGCTTCACGTTACCTTCACATTATCTGTATTTATTTGTGTCTAACACATTATCTTTATCTATTTGTGTCCAACACATTATCTGCACTTGAGCGTAACGCATTGCTAAATTTTTGAAACATTATACTGATCTAAAGGTAGAATGCATGTCAACTTTTAAATTTAAATTGTTTCCGTGATTTCGGAATATCTGGATAGCAGTGATCCAAGGAACGTGTTCTAGCTAATGTCAGTCAGTTCCATTATGGGTCGCCACCTTGTCATTTATCCTGTCACTGACAAGAACAGACCCAGAGATTACGCAATGTTTTTAGTACGATATCATGCTCAAAATCAAAATTGATACAGTACATTATAGACCTACTGAATGGATTTTTGAACAAAAAACCCTCACTTTTAGTTGAGAATGATATCGTACATAAAAAGGTTTCGTTATCTCGACACCTAAAGTTGTAAATTATGGCTGAAGATAATGCCAACAATTTATTCCATATCACAACAGTATTTCCTATAAAGTTACATAATTTATCTGTATTAACATGTTAGGACATTTATTTACCGCTTTCAGGACATGTACGAGTCATTAAACAAATTACCCATCAACTTATGTGTCTGACATATTTTCTATCATAAAAAATAAACAACACACAAGGCCATCATTTGAATTGAACTACTTACCGTCATTCTCCAATCACTATCATATGGGTTAAAAATCTAATATAGATATCAGGTTCAGCATATAACTAAACCTTAGAAATAGTTTTTAATCAAAATTGTAAGCTTCGATAAATGAGATGTATGAACAGATTATTATATTTATTATTATTATTATTTCTTCTTCTTCTTCTTCTTCTTCTTCTTCTTCTTCTTCTTCTTCTAGCCTTATAGAACATGTTTGACGCTGTCTTACTGTATACAACTGTCCTAATATATAGTAGGAACATTGGCTATGGCAACCTTTATATGACATATGGTCATGATTTGTGACAACCTTAATCAACGTAAGACCATGAACTTTAACAACTGAACATGACATAGGGCTATGATATGCGACAACAATGTACATGGCATGTATAGGACCATAATCTGTGACAAGCTGAACCGGACATAGGACGATGGTCTGTGACAACCCTTGACATAGGACCATGGTCTGTGACAACCCTTGACATAGGACCATGGTCTGTGACAACCCTTGACATAGGACATGTTTTGATGAGGAATGCAGAGTCACCGGTGTGGCGGTGTCAGGTTCGTCCTGTTCTATATCGGGGTGTATCACTATGGTCTGTAGCTATGTGAGGGATTGACAGAGAGGGCCCACCCGGTGTAGGGCATGCACCCGTGTTCGCTGCCGTGTTCACGCCATGCTATCTCTATATCTCCTCCATACACCGTGAAATCTTCCTTTAAATGACAAATGACTTCATGAATTCGGTCAGAAGACAACTTGGCACAGACTACGGCGCCGGTGGCAACGAGAGGCTTACAACCCCGACGTTGATCAAACCGACAACAGCGACGCAGTCCGCCGTACAGTGCACGCTTCATTAGGAAGGCGAGTTTACCTACAGTCTCTACATATCTGGCCCGGTGTGACTCCACGCTACCACAGCATCGGAGTTCCGTTCCCCTCCCGTGACTGCATTACTCGCGCATCACCTAACAACTATTGACGTATTAATTATATATGGCTTTATCGCCTGATTACAACACGGCGAAGAAAGCTGGCCCAGGCGCCGTCATGATCAGAGAGAAGAGCGTCCCCCACATGTGTCGTAACTTCACCAGAGTCGGCTAAACCTTCATCTCTATATAACGAATTCATGTCGTTGGTGCTTAGCAATTCTGTATTTCTATTGGCACTGTTGCATGAACCAAAGCCATGTCTACCGTAATATTATGGCTTTTGCATTGAATGAGCGCAGTGTGTCCTGTCTAATTCAAGGTATTCATAGATTGCATGTGTTCTAGCTTTGCGAAGCAGGACAAGTCTTAATTGTTTCCCACCATATTATGGGAACCGTCCGCCGACACCTGATTTAGCCAGGTGCCACCAGGTATATGCTGTATATCTTTAGTAACCTCAAGTCATAAACATTAAGTTTGTCAATGTGCCGAACAAAAGATATATTGTTTTCCCTGAGATCGCTTGACATGGATCAGAGGTATACAGATACCTGATATACATCATGAGATATTGATGTCGATAATTAGATCTAACAACACATATCGGTATCAGAATAAAGTAATATGCCATGTGTGCAGTGCTCAGCAGTATCTTACAAGAAATCCATCCTAATGTATGCATTGTGTGCTCTGATATCTGATCTGAATACACCAAACATGAGCAAGTTGAGGTATTAGCGCCTCTTTACATGGGATCTCAGCTCAGGGTGCAGATATCAAATAGTAACTGACTATAATACCCAGATACAGTGATGCCGAAAAACATACGACAAGAAGTTAATTTTGCAAACTAACCATACAAAAAGAAAACTGGTATGAAGATGATTTTCAATTTCATAAAACATTATTTACTTATTTCATGTGTATATATACTTTATGTAATATTATATACAATATGTAATGAAGACGAAGACGTTGTTGTGGGGAGACGCCAGGTCGCCCAGACGTCATCTCTTCACGTTGACGTTTCAAGCGGTTCCGTTATCAGTCGGCCTTTTATACCTTAATTAGATTGGCTACGCAAACAGCTCCATGCATCAATCCACCATTACAAACTGTAAACACGATAACGATTATCTGAGACGATAACCTCGATAAGACCAATGGCGTACACCGGATTCCAGACCGAATCAAGAAGAATGAGCGTACTTACTGATGATTTATTTCAGAGACTTTATCACTATTTAAATATTTAGTTTTGACATTATAGGCTCTTATCATTAATAAAAGTAATAAACTACAATCTAATACAGCATGAGAAATGCGTGCCGTGGACGGAATCAGCTGGTGTTTTTATGTTGTCTCGCTGGCGGCGTTAAACTGAATGTCAGTGTTGTTCTGTTGGTCTTCTGTTCTCTGGTTTTCGCGATACTGACTGCTCGTCTAGTTTATTATCAGGGCATTTCTAAGACCGTAGCGACATATAGTTCCCAGGATTTATAATTAGTGATCACAGTGTTACGGGTATCACGTTAGATATCTGTGGAAGCAGTCCATCTGTCATCAGCTCCCACAGTAAGCTGATAATTGTACAACAGTCCGATGATATCCTAATATGCTAAACATTATTTTAACATGTGTGTTTTTAATCCGATGTGCACCTCTCGTCAACTATCGAATATGTACACGTCTTGCAGTAGGTGTTATTGTTGAAATCAGGAGTTAATTTTCCTCAATGAATGTTTCCAGTTATCGAAAACAGAATACAACTGTCCAAGGTACAGACATTCGAGTGTTTATGTTTTCAGAACATGCATCAGTTATGCCAAATGCCACGATGTCAGATGTCAAAATGAGACCACGACATGAATCAAGTAATTCGTGTTATTTTACAACCTGGCTTATTGATAGTCCATGTCAAAGATTTGGAAAGCTTGTTGACAAGCATTAAATCATATTTAAAATTAATATTTGTGTCCCTCATCATAAACAATGTTAATAAATATTGTTCTTGTCACTAGTGTGATGTACATGTATGTATTAGTTAGACGTTGACAAATATCATACAAAATACCCCTAGTAGGCCTACTGCAGATTAAATGATTATTAATGATGGTATACCTCAAGGTTCTATTCTTGAAACGTTATCTTTTTACTGTTCGTTTAAAAACGATACATTGTGACTGAAATATTTGCCACTGGACAGAAGTGTATATGTAAAGCAAAAGTAAACATTTTAACTATGTGAAAGTGAATAAAATGTTTGAAAGCTATCTGTATAGATATGGTTTACTCGCCAAAAATAGCCACTATTAATTATTTAGAAATGTCACCAAAAATAAATAAACAGAGCATACATAACGGCATAAAGAAACCGTAGTATAGACAATTTAATTTCAATGTATACAAATTCATTTTTAAAAACTAGCATGGAATAAAAGTTGCATATTTAACTGCCTCCAATAAACAAACACACAAGAAGAAAATAATGAATAGTTATTAGAGTTTAGCCAAATATTTGCCAGCCTGGTGTCACATTGCTGTTTACTTTCTGATGCTTTCATCCGTTGTCCTGTAATGGCGATACTACATCCTGCAATCATTGCCATCTTCACCTTTCCCCGTTTCAATTCATTAACTTTTTATCTACGTTAACCAGAGCCTCGTTCTCACGACAGCAGTGCATGAGTTTACCCAGCGCCAATGGACCTCAATCAGAGTTCATAGATGTCAATCATACATCACTTGCGCGAATCAGTTACGTTTACCTATATTTGTGTCTGTATAGATGCGCTGATTGCAATTGAGAACTATTGTTGCCAAGCTAATTACATACGAAATGTTCGCCAGGAGAGGTTAGTCGACTCGTAATTGCAATTAGCCGTGTCTGTGCAGGATGCATCACGTCACCGACGTCGTGCCTCACAGACGTTATGGCAGGACTCGGACGGGTCAACAGACGACTCGCGTCAATCTCAGCGTTGTAAATACGAGGAACGTAGAACGTTATTCAATTGACTCAAATAAATGACACATCTAACGCTTTAAGGGATATTGTAAATCAAGTATAATGTGCAGTTATTGAAACTACGCCTTGTAAATTGGTACCACAAATTACAAGGGAAAGAAAACACACATATATACAGTACATGTATAAGTTCATGGATAAACTGTTATAAAATCTTATCATATTACTATCCAATATTATTATTATTACTACTATAAATATTTAACTAATTAATATACATCTTTAAAAGTTTATACGTGTATGATATCATGTTTCATATCGACTTGCTTTAATATTGAACAGAAAGCAAATATTGCGTACACCAGATAACACGTGTAATTTTAGTATAATATTTAAATTGCCACCACGGTAGTTTTATTATTATTATTATTATTATTATTATTATTATTATTATAATACTAATAATACTAATAATACTAATAATAATAATATAATAATAATAATAATAATAATAATAATAATAATAATAATATTATTATTTTTATAACGCAAGTCTCCAGTGCAACTGTTCAAATGCGCTTTTGGGAAATGAGTAGACAAGCATCATCAATACACTTCACTATAAGAACTATTTTGGTTTTATTGGTTTTGAAAGTGTAAAATGTGTATTTCACGGATGTCAATAGGAATGGACCCAGGGGCAGCCTAGAATGACCGATCTCCGAATGACTTTGTACGTGTCTTGACAGGTTTTAACATCAAGCCTGCTGTTTGCCAATACTACCAACACAAAATGGTCTTAGTTTGATGCCTACTGTTTGTCAACACAACCACTACGAGTGCTGTACAGACGTGTGTCCTTCTTATGCCTGTGTTATCGCGGCTTATCAGGATACTAATATCATATGAATATCGACGGTGGCGCCTGATTGTGGCAGATACAGACATTAGGCTGGTTGTAGTCAGTACTCTACATCACAAAGAGGTCTCGATCACCTTTCATAAACTCATTTACTGATTGCCCTGGAAACGTCCGATGACTGTTTACATAAAATCCAAACGAAAATCGAAAATCACGCTGAGATATAGTGGCACTAAGCACGTGCAAATTCGCGATCAATGTGTACGAGAGTATTAGCGAGACATCTGGGGGGGTGTAATTATCACAAATGCATTAGCTAGAACAGAGTTGGAGCCTAGGAAGATTACTGTAATGAGGTTTTAGCGGCATAACGCTGTCTGTGTACCCATATCTCGCGATCTTATCTCAGATAACGCCCAGTTTAAAGCATATTTAGTCACTGACATTAGGATTACAACCGTAGTGAGATCAGATTACATCCCGCTTGAGGGCATACTAGTATGACATACATCTCAGTCCATATGTACACATGACATATATTTCAGTCCGTACATATACTGCGTTCCGTATAGTCTACTAAAGATGACATATCTCGACTGATGCTTATGACATGTACACGTATATCAGTTCATATAGATGACACTTATACAGCTGTATACCACACATACATCTCCGCCAAATCTATGTGCAAATAGCAATTTCATGTCATGCTGAACTAAATAATGCATAATGCAAATTCCAATGGCAAAACATTGAGATGAGCATGGCATAGTTCTACAAGAAAGTATTGTATCAGATACCGTTCGCAGAGACCGGTGTTCATTAAAATAACAATGTTGTTTGATATTTGAAGCTCGTCGCCGGACACGTGGCTACTCTTCGTGACTCTTGCCGTCTTGGTCACTCTGGTTACAAGACTAAGATTCTCCTGTGTCGGCGACAGACAAGCACTCGTGGATTTCAAGCTCTGCAACCTGACATCAAGGAAATCGTGATTAATATAAAATTACTTCTATCTTTTGATGTCAGATATTATATAGCATAGGTCCATTAACGAACATCAAGCATCGGCATACTTATAAACTAAGATGGTCATAATATTACTAGTAGTATTATAGAGACGAATAATCTCATGATGTGAAAGCTAACCTATATTAACTTGACATTGAGTTGATGGACCATCATTCGTTGTCGTTTGATTTAATGTATAAAGAGCAGTCTAAAGTCGGTAAACATAATTTAAGAACGACTGTAAAAGAAAACCATAAATTCAATTGAATCCACGATGGAATTGTGTATTTGAGACAAGAACTGGGTCTTTCTAGTCTACACTCAGCTTAACAGTGAACGTTATTAACATATTCACCTTGTACTCTTGTGTTTGAGGACATCAATGTAGTAATTTCCTTGACTTACTTAAAGTGTATACTATAGTATATGTATTACAACTATAGTCGTGGCTGTCCCCCGTCAGACAACACCTGCTTTGATGATGAATGAAATACAAGAACACTATTGACGAACTGAGCGATGAAGACAGCTGGAAGCACGCGGTAGATATTATACGACCCCAGAAAGCAAATGAAAACTTATTTTAATGTCCGTCTCCCGGAGCGACTTCGTCAAATTTGTGTTGATGTCGGTGGTCGGGAAGTCCTTGTCGAAACAAACACCCAATTCCATTTTCACCGACTTTGTCAGCCTCAAGGGAGACATTTACAAACATGATACGGCTCGCCTGTGTCCTAATAACAAAGGAGTATATTGGGTAATAACAGTAATATTAAATTAGGATTTGTTAATATTAGTCGCGGATTTGGTATAACTAACCTCAGCTACATCCGTACATTTAGCATGGATGAGGTTCGGATTTTGAACAACAGTTTTATATCGAAGAATATGTTGCCTCTAGAGAATACAATTCAACATACTGCTTTAGAAATAAAATTCTCTTCTGAAATTAACTGTTGCGTAAACATACACATACTAATATCAACATAAACACACAACAGCGGTGAAACCGGTCGATATTAACATTAATGTGGCTAAACAGATCGAAATGTGTACGGCTAAAACAATCGATATTTGACATTGATATGGCTAAGTATATTGGCATTAGAACATCTAAACTAATCGATAGTTGACATTGACATGGCTAAGTAGATTGTCATTAGAACATCTAAACTAATCGATAGTTGACATTGATATGGCTAAGTATATTGTCATTAGAACGAGTAAACCGATCGATATTTGACATGAATATGGCTGAACAGATTGACAGTATTAGGCCTATGGCTAAAATCGTCGATATTTGACATCCAAATGGTTGAACAGACTTACATTAGTATGGCTAAAATGACCGAAGTTGTATATTGATTTGGCTGAACATATTGACATTAGTATGGCTAAATGACCGAAGTTTTACATTAATTTTGCTGAAGAGATTGACATTAGTACGGGCGACATTCTACACAGATTTATTTCCATCTAACCCTGTATATTGCATGTTCATCATTGAACGCCGACAGAGCTCATGCTCCCCACGCACACCCGGGGTGGTTAAGAGGTTTTGTCCGCTGTCATTCCGGATCTCCTCTCGGCGTATAGCCGAACCTTCACTGTATTCATCTAACCGTGTGATACTAGTGTTCTGAACCACCTCTTAGAAAACCCAGCCACTTCTCAACGTATTAGGACAGTATCTGAACCATATTGACTCCAGCGGTTTTTATTTGCTGTAGTAATTGAGAGAGCACTTCGCTTAAATTGTTGAGTGCGCAATCATTTTTGGAACATAATACGGCTAACAATATCTAAGCAGGATATCATGTGGTTAACCATGGCAAAAAAAAAGGATAGCATATTGCAAGCCATAGCGACATTCTGAGTTAATACGGTTAAAGAGATCGGCATTCGACAATAGTATGGATAACAGATCGGCATTCGACATTAGCATGGATAACAGATCGGCATTCGACATTAGCACGCTACACAGTAACCAGCATCTATTGCAGTGTTAAGAACATCAGAAGGTAACGAACAGCTCCGTGATATTTGCCTTACTGTTGTTGCCAAGTGTTGCGTTCTCTGTTGTGTTTTTATGGACAAGAGAAGTACGTGTATCCTGATGCATGCTGAAGACATTTCCAATGAGGAGGAAATAGTTTCGGGCAATTACATGCGTTGGGAATCTAACAGATGTCAGAAATACGCTCCTGATAGCTTTTTATAAATATAAGTATATCCCGATGATCCAAATAATGTCTTACGAGTAGCATTGTTTGTAAATATTATAACTAACACAGATAAAATATTAAATTGATATGTCCATCAAATGTTTGACGAAACATTCATGAGAGCGGTTTAGATACCATGTTTATATTTGGGTTTAAAATATCATGAAAGAATTTGTGTTGATAATATAAAAATACTATTTCTTATAGTATCTAATATTGAATAAAACAGTATTTTAGAAATCATTATATAATAATCATCGTTGACATTGATATACGCGCTTCAACTGCCCATTATGAGCGAACATAGGTTTACATGTATACCTATTCTATTTATTTACGACCATTAAACTAATTAGATTTGTGTTTAAATTAGAAGTAGTTAGATCACTTAATGTTTCTTTATTTTTTGTTACAGGTTTACCCTTCAACTAAGATTATTCACAGTTATAGTACTACACTCATGTTATGTATGTATAATTGCATAGTATTTCAGTTACATATGTAGCGACATGAGCACTAGTTTAACCGGATACCCAAGTTCTACGTCCGCAGTGGACAGCCGATGACAAGAGCCAGATGGACTGTTTCAGTCCAGGCTAACGGTGCCACGGCCACTGCCTGTGATGAGGGTGTGTACAGTCGGAAGATCCCCGAGTGATGATGGAATCTCTGTGAAGCCTACCCTTGGTACACAACCCTCGCAGACGTGTTTATGCTCCAAGCGTCTTGATGACGGACTACAGATTACTGCTTTTGAAAATTATCTTTACAAATTGAAAATATTTTTGTTTTGCGATGAAGCAGTCTATAAACACAGTGAACACTTGTCCGCGACTCCCGAAACATTGACGAGAGGAGATCTCTGTACTAGCCAGCTGCCAGTAGACATACAGCATACTCGTATCTTTATACGACAAATACATCGCTAAATCTACCTACATTCTGTTCACATTAAACAATTCAAAATGAGCTGATCTGAAATATATAAATTATATGTCCGAGTCGACGTGGCACACCGGTATGTGATGTTCCAGTCATAGTATTTCACTACAGTAACTATAGTTATCTCTGGTGAAGGTACCTGGATATCCTTTCATAAAGCTCTCTTGTCCTCTAAGAGACTATAGTGCTCTCTTTGGACCCTCTCTTTGCGTTAGCTATCGGCAGAGCGCCATAGTATCTTAGTGGATAAGAGAGCTTCGTGAAATGATAACCTGGTATCTTCCTGTCATATTATTTCACTATTGTAGTTATACTATCTCTGATAACTACAGAGACTTTGCCGTCATCGTATTTCTCTACCATAGCTAACTACTTGTATTGGATACTTAAAGGAGCTTCCAGTCATAGCATATATCACTACAGTAGTTGTGTATGCTCTACCTAGGACGTCCCAGTCACGGACAACAGGTAGCGGAGTGTTGGCTGTGCGCGGGCTATCAGTCGTACATGTATGGCCGGAGTGTGGTGGAGTTATAGCCTTGTAGAGTAGAGTCCAGACCGACAGACGATCTCCGACTCCGCCAGAACACGGCTATCTCAGCGAACGCTAACCACGTCGTAGAGCGGTCCTGTACACCTCCGACCCGGCTGCCTGACTGCCCTGACTGCCTGCCTGCCTGACTGCCCGCCGCTGCTCTATGTCGCCACTGGCCGGGAAGGGGCGGGGCGAGAGGAGGACTCAGCACTGCTGTACTGTGCGGCTACAGACAACACTGCTGGCCGCCACTGTCGAAGCACGGAGTATACCCAACACAAGTCATACGAAAAGTGCTTTTAGATTGTTCGTTTTTCCCCCCTTCTCACTTGACAGGTGTATAATGTACCTGTAATAATATGTGTCTTTCCGACATGCTTTGACAAGGGATATTGTCTGTGAATGTGTGGAATCTGATTCACAAGTTTTGGATAGTAACATACGCGGAATAAACACGCATCTTGTGACGGAGTTTTGGAAGTATGGTTCACACGATGTTGATTCAACAATGACGACACACTCTACGGAGGGAGTACGAACAACCGTGTTGGTTTACTTCTGAGTTTTTGAGAGAAGTTCACCAATGTTGTCCCGCACTGGTTGAAACCTAGGAAAATTACCACAATGAAAAATCCCTCGTTGGTGGTGGCTGTGCTGTCCACGCTGGTGTCGTGTGTAGTGTCCAAACAGTTCACGGAAGTTAACTCTGCAGGGAAAAACATACTTCTTCACGAAGCGGTGAGAAAACTTCTGGGTTTCAAGACAACCCCCGTTAAAAAGAGCCGAGAGATACCTAATCCATACAAAGATGATACTAAACCGCCTCAGTACATTTTGGATTTGTATGAAAAGTACAAATTCAGTGAAAACAATGGTGAAGCGTTGCTTGGCAACACAGTGAGGAGTTTGCACGCTGAAATAGGTGGGTATCTACACTCTTCTATAGTACACTGATTTATAACACAGCTTTCCATAGCTTTACGACACTAATTACAGACATGAACGCAACCCGTCCCTTCTCGTCCGTAGCTCGCAATTAACTGCTCACTAATTCCTGTATAGAAATACTTTTGTTGGCGGATTTACACTGCTGAGACGAGGCACCAGACCCGAGTACAGTCGTAAAGGGGGCAATGTGGAAACTCCGCCAGTGAAGTTTGAAGGGCGCGCACCATCATCCCATTTCCATCTGTCGAAATCCGATAGTCTTAATGGGATATGCTGCTGTACGACGTGAATAGGGCGGATTATCCAGTCTGTACTAATCTACATCCACCCGTCCATACTCCAGCTGGGGACAAAACGAGTGTCAAGCGAGAGCACGTCATTAGATAGACGAGGAGACATGGATGTGGAGATTACATTAGAACTGGGTGAAAGCAAGAACACACAGAGTAGTCAGTGATAGGGTGAACATTAGACCTTACATAGGGGTAGACACGAGCACTTGTCAGTAGACAACGTAGATACATAGTGTAGACATGTTCTGACGAATGATGAGGGGTACAACTGTATTTTGGTTTATACGGGTAGAAGCGAGAGAAGAGGAAGTATAGGTGATAGGATGATTAGCTTGAGAGTAGAAAGAGTAAAGCTACCGACATTTTACCATCCATCTCTCATCGTCTACCTGTAATCTTTCACCATAGCTCACCCCCACCCCAGCACACCACTCCCACTCCACCTATTCCAGGACCCACTCCCACAGCAGACCTACAGGACCTCACCCCACCCCAGACCTCCATCCGGCCCACACCTCTATATTATGTACGTCCAGATACGGAGGAACCATCTACACACATTATCCAAAATCACTTTCATGCAATGTGTTTTAATAGCAATCGTTAATCAAACATAGATTTTTCATAGATTTACAGTAACGATATGTCTTATTATTTCTTTGTATTTTTGTCTCTATAGTTTCGGTATCATATTGTGATACGAAGCATTACTAACCTTTAACTGACAACTGATTGCTACTGTTATACAGTAGCTTGGCAGTACTGTTTACGTGACAGCCCGACCTATAGGGACACCGATATCGCAGATAATAATAGGCAGTACAGTTCATTAAAGCATACATGTATAGCTTCGTGTAGATCGAGTGAAATACACGCCTCTATTCGCAGACTATATTGGAGTTGCCAGTCAAGAGAATAGTTCGATCTTAGTGCGTTATTCTGTCAACAACAACAACAACAGCTACAACGTGTGCGTCACGGTAGAGCTGACTCCAGCTAATAGCAATCACCTGATATTCATAATTTCAAGAAAGAAAATAATATTATGTTTCATGTATATGAGTAATTTAATAGAATATATATCAATATATTTGATTATGCTAGTTGTAATATTACGTACCATCCGTGATTATTATGTAGTACCCTAATACATTACCTATATGATCACATTTTACATCACTGAACTACTCTTGAAAAATAATAATTTAGTGATAGATTTCCCCACTGTCTTCAATGTACATTTGGGTTCAATAGTTTTATTAGTGTTCTTTATACGGTGTAAATGCTACGAAGTAGAAAGGTTGAAGACAGAACTGATCAAATCTCCGCCAGTTACTACAAACCAGAACGCTATCCAGTATTTCTGAGACTTGTGAAACAATTCCTGACTTTTACGTGGAAATAGGTAAAGAGAGTAAACAGCGGTTACATTGAAAACAGTTTCAAGGTAAACACTGAAATCTCCGGTGTAGAGAGTTATACACTGTTCATGTTTTACAATTTTTCAATGAAAACAAGATTAATGCGAGCGGCAAATATGAACAATGTGATTGATAGACACGCCGAAGCCTTCACAAACATTGAACGCAAACTATAATGGCGAACAGCCTTTACTCTCGATCTGAAATATCCCCGAAGCTCAGCAATACCACGCAGACCCGTCGTCATCCAAACCTGGCCACGCCTTCACGTCACCGTGTTTAAACTGGACCACGCTATATAGGGGCTAACAACAGGGGCCGTCAACTTTATATAGGGACTAACAACAGGGATTGTAAACTATATATAGGGACTAACAACAGGGACCGTCAACTTCATGTGGGGCTAACGACATGGACCGTCGACTAGATATTTAGGGGCTAACAAACCTGGACAGTCGACTGAATGTAGGGAATAACAACAGCGACCGTCAACGCTATGTAGGGGCTAACAACAGAGGCCGTCGACTATACTTGCATCATCGACTGAATATAGGGACTAACAACAGGAATCGTAAACTTCATGTAGGGGCTAACAAAGGGGCCGTCGACTATATATAGGGGTTAACGACAGGGACCGTCAACTATATATAGAGGCTAGTAAACCTGGACCGTCGACTCAATGTAGGACTAACAACAGGGACCGTAAACTCAATAAAGGGGCTAACAAACCTGGATCGTCTACTCAATATATCCATAGGGGCTAAGAACAGGAATCGTCTACTCTATATAGGGGATAACACTAAGGAACGTCGACTCTATAATAATTATAGGGAATAACAACAAGGAACGCCAACTTTATGTAGGGGCTAACAACAGGGCCCATCGACTCTATAAAGGGGCTAGCAAACATGGATCGTTTACTCAATGTATTCATAGGGGTTAACAACAGGGACCGTCGACTCTATATAGGGGCTAACAACAGGAACCGTCGACTCTATATAGGGGCTAACAACAGGGACAGTCGACTCTATATAGGGGCTAACAACATGGACCGTCGACTCTATATAGGGGCTAACAACAGGAACCGTCGACTCTATATAGGGGCTAACAACATGGACCGTCGACTCTATATAGGGGCTAACAACAGTCAGTTAACTGCATGCTATACAAAATGTCGATCTGAAAACAACCCTGGCATTCACAACCTATTTGCTTCTGGTGACAAGGACATCCCCGTGAAAACATGATACATGCTGGTCTACCCTGTCAGAGTATTGTTAGGTGGAAACACTACGCGCACGCATGGTTATCATTATTATATTACACTAAATATTGGCGGACTTGTAAATATGCTTATCACATTGTTTACGGAAGTGCAGTAACGTACTACTTGACACCGTAACACCATACATTTGCTGTTCTTTTATTTTATTTTTATTATATTTTTTTAACTGACTGCGCTAAATTGTTCTACCAGACATGTTGGGCCCAAACCTACAGCCATCAACTGGTTTTACCTAACTGCTCTCCTAGCGATATAACACCTGCGAATCTCTAGAATCAAATCTAAGCTAACGACCCGCTTGAAAATGTCTTATGTGCACAAAGAAAATAAATGATGTAGGTAGAGAGAGAATCTTTATGCTGTCCAATTACGCACTATTAAATCTGAAGACCTACATGTATATCTCTGTGAATCTGCACCAGAGAATATATCTGGCTCACTATGTCTCACTGATAAACACAATTATACTTGCTTCAAACTTTCCTACGTGCTGGAATCAGCGACTATCTCTTCCAACTACAATCCCGTCAAACAGTCTCCACGAGAACTACCGCCCAAACACCGGTGGAAACCTGAATGTTCATGTAAAAACAATGTCTGATTGACAGGCTTGCAATGCCGGTGCGCCGTGTATGACAGGTGAAGCCTGCACAGGTAGACGCCTGTAGTTGCAGGTGTACAGTATATGGGAGATGATAACTTCACAGGCAGAACCTTGTAAATTCAGATGTACGTTGTATGACATGAGAAGTTTAAACAGGTAGACGCCTGTAGATGCAGGTGTACAGTATATGGGAGATGATGACTTCACAGGCAGAACCTTGTAAATTCAGATGTACGTTGTATGACATGAGAAGTTTACACAGATAGACGCCTGTATATGCTGCAGTACATGGGATGAGATATGATGACTACACATGTAGAACCTTGTAAATTCAGATGACAGTTGTATGCCTGGTGAAGTCTACACATATACATGTTTGTAATGGCAGGTGTAGCCTACGTAGTATGAGCAACTATGTATACACAGGTAAAGGATCGTATACTAGTCAGGTAGCGGAGTCAAGGTGTAACATAGATTATCCTAGACTCGGTTTAACACTAATATTGTAGTCTCCTACGTGTTATCTGTGTATCTTCGGAATAGAGGGTTCTGGAACTAAGACGCCCACTGGAACACGGTTGGGCGGCCCTGAGACGTAAGCGTGTCCCCACCACACCCCACAGGGACAGGTCGGCCATAGTAGCTCGTGACTGGTATAGTTTGCCAATTCACTTCACAGCATTATCGTCTGCAAAGGCATTCTATGTACCCAGATAAACTCTACGTGTGAACTCGCAACATCGAGTTCCACCTGTGAGCATTCGACACCCCCACCCTGGGTATACATGATCTGTCAGTATATGTGACCACCCCAACCCGTCACGGCCTATCACCAGTGATGTATATGTGACCCCACACGCAACATCCCGTCCAATACTTGGACCCCACTAGTCCACACCCCCAGTACCACCATAGCGTCTAGCTCACGGGAGTTATGATTCTATAACGCAGATATGATTTATGCCAAAGCACTTTGTCTCGCGTTATTAACCACATACGGTTCGAGTTAACTGCTATTTTGGTGCTGGGTGGGCGAGTGCATAGTATTCCTATCATCCCTCCAAACAAGACCCGACCCCTCCCAAACACGACCCCACCCCTCCCAATACGGCCCCACCCTCCCAGCAGGACCATTCTCTGGTCTTCATTCCGACCCCTTTATACCAGTGCCTTCAGAAGTGTTTCATTATAGATACATCTTCTAGATGGCCTGGAGCATGGGAACATTATCTGGACTCGGGGTTACATTGGACGAAGAACGCGTGTTTCTGATTGCAGATAGCTCCTGGAGCTTGTGTAAAGGTTGGACTCTGGATTACATTACCAAATACCACCTACCAATGCCACCTACCAATGCCAGCTCTAATTCTCATACTACACCTCTTGCACAGTAATTAATGCTAACGTCACTCACTCGCTTTCAAATTAGACGTGATTTGCTATCTTAATAAAAGACATCACAAGGCTATTCTAGTCGATACACCTGACGTGCTGCCCCCTCCTATAAGCTCGACTGTACATCTGTAACGGAGAGATAAATACATAAATGACTGCACCGAACTGAGGCTGGCCATCTGAACGTTTGGAAGTCTCCTGTGACGGCGAGTGTTGTTGATCTCCAATCTATCCGTGCTCGCCATGTGGGTGCCCAACACCGTGTGTATATCTTAGCGTTCTGCTCTTTACAGTGCAACAGTCATGGACAAACAACATGGCTGAAACAGTTAATGGGTTTAACCTCGCAATACCCCGACATTCCACGGGAGTTGCATACGTCCGTTTACGTCTAGTTTCACAATGAATACCGCCGGAGAATACTCTTGTAGCGAAACGCTCCAAGTTATATTATTGTCTGTTTCATATATTCTCCCATTCCGTAGCACATCTACTCAGATGGTAAAAGCTACACCCTGAGGAACATAATTTATTGACAGTTCCCGTCCATGGCACGTTATTGGTCCACTGACATCGCTGACAGAAACCCTGACAGAAATCGCTGCTAGTAACCCTGTACCCCCAGACGCCAGGCAGCATAGTCACGCGTCCCTTTTCTTAACCTGTGCTTGTACGTTGGAATTTAAAGGCTTAACCCGCTTTTGTCTCCACGTATGGCAGCTTATGGCGTGCGCTAGCGTGTGCATGTCTCCTGTCCAGTCATAGCATGGAGACGTATATCTGAGAGACAAGTATGTAGCGTGATTTGTGTGTCGAAAAATTAAGGAGGGATTCACCAGCCTGTATCCATGTAGAACGTCTGTGCCAGTTTTTGTTTTTCGGCGAATGCAGTGTTTTCTCCAACAATTGCTTTTTTTCCATTGCATTACTATCCATGCCTTATTTAGATTGACCTTAAATTAATTTAAATACCTGCATGATTTAAGTCATATTGTATGTCTATGGCCAGTAACGCAAGCGTAAAGCTGGGCATTGGGCCGAATTTACGCCTGGAGTAATATCGAAACATATTTTTGCATACAGGACGAAGAGCGGTAGACTGGCTACAGACTCATATCTCGTACTAAGCGCGAAGGGTAATGTCTAATGAAATCAGTTTATGGGTAACAATTCGACCAGTATAACTTTACCACTCAATAGTAGGTTAATACAATTGCTTGCCTGTGTAGTATATAGATTATAATCTTCCCTTTGTAAATACAATTGTCTTGCAATAAATAGTATTCTTCAGATGAACACATTCAAGTATCCTGTAAATTCAGCAAGGCAGGTATTCTGTAGGCACCATGGCCACACCTACACACCTCTGATAATGACTGTAACGCACCCAGAAGAGGTCATGTCCTGGTCACGTGACCTCTATTTACACGGGGGTAACACGACAGTGGTAATGTTGGTGGTAACGTTGGTGTTAATATCGGTGTAAATGCGGTGACGTGTATTACACGGAGACGATTACTGGCTTCTGGATGGTGGGAAACAATGGGAAGCAAACGTGCGACATGGCGAGAAGTCAACTCATGTCGCGATCGTTGTCCGATGTGTAGCTGACAAATTGATACAAGTACACCCCACCCCCATCCTCCCACACACCAACACACCCACACTCCAACACCCCACACTCCAACACCCCCATACCACACACACGTGCATTATCTCACATAAGTGTATCATGTAAGTCTCCTATCTATATCTAAACGGAAGTACAAGTCAAGTCTTAACAACCTAACTCTGATTCGATCAGTGTTTCATGACGTCCTATACATTTCTTTTTGCCGTCAAAAGCGTAATTTCTTTTACTACTTAAACACAAACGGTAAACACTATACAGAAACAAAACTCTCTATGCTGATTTAGGAACATTTCCATAAAATATATAACTTCTGTGGATGAGTATAGCTCTCGGCGTACTGCTCACCAGCTCGTCTTACTAGATCTTATGACAGAAAATTCTCGATCAGAGCACCCGCAGAGAGTAAGGTTTATTTTCATTGGCCTCGGTTTTGAAGGAAAAAAGTAAATTATTGACATTGATATGTAAATATTAAAAAGGCCACACCCTAGATACATTCACTATTTATTTGTAGATATGAGGTAGATATGAGGGAAGTCTTCATCCTGAATCCAAACAATGGAGCTTCATGATAAGTTCAATATAGTGCAACAGAACATCAGTGATTAGGAATGGGTGTATCAGATAAATACTGCCTGTCTATAGAAATAGGTTGTATTGAAGGCATGTTACAATAATTGGAACTAATAAAATAGCTTTGTATTGAGCAGAAAATCGTATAGGATTAAACAACCAGGTTTTTCCATTTTCTGTTTCCTAGTTTGTTCTATCTATTCCACTACTGTATAGTTCAATTAACATCCATGCATGGTTGTCGTACTATAGTACAGCGATTTCTATTGAACAAGCCGCCGAAGTGTGGATTTTTTCTGCGATATGCCTGCTTTAGTCAGTCTAGATGTTAGTGCCCATGTTTATCTTAATTCTAGAACACTTAACTTGGTGTCCCAAAACAAACCAGAAGTTTCACAATGGTATTTGTTTGGAATCATCCGAATTGTCCTAATATCATAACATGTCATGTTGTTATTCGCTTATTCTTATTCGGGGAAAAGAAATATTTCCTAACTTTTTATAAGCACATCCTATGTCAGCGTGTAATTAATATTTGCATTAGAAAGACTACCTGAGATTTTACACTTAGCAATCAACATAATCAATTTTTCGCCGTAGTGTTGGCGCCAGCGCCACGTTAACTCCCTGCTATACGGCGAGGTGGGTGTTATAACCAGGGTCACATTGTAGTACAAGGTTATAAAAGGGAAGCTGTTTGGCCAGACATCCTTCTACTCTTTGCCCTCAATTCTTTGCTTTGATGTTTCTTTTAAGTATCACTATCAAATAACGTCGGAAAGTTGCTCAAAGCCGAACCAATTATCAACATTCTGGAATTGTATGCTATAATAAGGTAATATGCCATGACACATCGTAGTTTGATGCCACCGTGCGCTATAATGGCATACGCTGGCATACGCTGACATACACTGGGACTGAAGTCAAAGGATAATTAATAACCAAAGAGAGTTTAAATAATACATAATGGTTCATTCAGATTTACAAGTACAATAGAGCAGGAATTGATTCCATAAAGTTCTCTTCAAGTGAAAACTTTCAGTACAGATCGTCTTCATATAAGATGTACTTTGTATTGCTGGCGTTTTGTAGTCCGGTAGATCTACATATACTTGTATTGCGACACTGTGGTGCTGGCGTATTTAACTCCACATACCTCAGTGAGCTCTATATACAAAGTGAGCCTTTGGAACTATCTGACGCTCCACTGGAAATATCTGACTACGATGATCACAATATCTAGAGTCCAGCAATAATACGATGACCTAGGGTCGAGGAACAGCCACTATGATGCAGCTTAACGTCGTCTAGGTTTATTGACAAGTTGACAAATTGCACATTTGACTTCTGAATATTAATATTTCAAACTAGACTAGATACAGGCCGAGATGAATATCAGCTAATGTATCTTGCAAGCTAAAATTATCTGCGAAATCGTTATTAGCAGTCATGATAAACCATTATTCGATGCTCATGTGTACGCTACGCACATGTGCACATACTAAAATGTACATCGTATTTTGTTTAGCATGAAATAAACGCAGGAAGCTGATATCATTTTAATGAAATCCATATTTCTACCTCTGATAACAACCTCAATTTTTCATCTCTAATACAGGGCGTCGTGATTAAAGTCTTCTGTTTTCAGCTTGGTTGTGATGTATATGTTATGTTATGGTAAGCTGATTACAGACGAGATGTATGATGCCACTGAGTGGACGTAGATTGAGATCAGCACAGGCAGGCTGGAGGTGGCCCACTGATGTGGAGATAAGAACGCTAATAACTACGGTGTTTACATCAGGCAACGCTGAACCTTCTAGTAAAGAACACACAACTTTGGCGGCAGTAAATAAATGTATCGTTTCTGCCGTTTTAACCCGCAGACCCCGATAATACTGCACACGTGTGCTGCTTGTGTTACACAGACTGCTCACACAATAGAGAGCTTGTCCATATACAGACATACGACAGTCAGTTCTACACGGTGTTCCGCCGCTTCAAGTAACATTACATTGTGTAATTATGTGACGTGTGTCTGTGCGCATACATTGCCAATACCCTGGGATCAATATCAGGTTACTTTTGACTTTTGAATATTAAACAGTGGAGTCATATCCGATGTAAGTACACAGTTACCGTCAACTAATAGACTATGTCCACAGGCAAGGATTAACCATGCATGGGAATAGATAGCTAATGGGAATAGATAGATATTGTTTCTCATACTATACTAAGAGTATTCTGTGTCCTCACGAAGTCATGTATTGTTCCTTTGTTGTTGAAATAATCTTAATTAAGACAATTTCCCCCCTCTTTTCATGTATAGAAATATGCCAAATTAGACTTTATATTGAGCTTCTTAATAACTCGGTGGCAGACATAATGACCTGTACGCTTTGTCTAGTCCTGTTCACAGATTCCTATGTGTAGACCAAGTCTTGCAACCCGTGGAGGGCCGCAAGTATACAATGGATACTGGAAACAGTGTCTTCATTTCTCTACACTACAATGAGAATAATGACAATGCTGAGTGATCGCGACTGTTCCTACGACGTTTGATCAAATGAACTATGACCTATAGATGTATCTCGTAATCTTGGATATACTTATTTGAAGTATTTCAAACGAAGACGGATGAACATATGGAGATGGAGAGAGAGAGAGAGAGAGTGAGTGAGTAAGAGAGAGAGAAAGATAGAGAGAGAGTGAGTGAGTGAGAGAGAGAGAGAGAAGAGAGAGAGAGAGAGACACTGAACAATGCAGTTGTACCTCAAACAACGTTCATTCTTATTCCCTACTAATTTCACTAGAACTTTTCCAATTGTTATTTCATCTTTTTTTTGTATTGAGTATAATGACCACAGGAACTTTCTGAGGTAAATGGCAATAGTTATCTCCTTTATTGTTCGTCTGAATAACGCTAAGAATTAGGTGTGCATGTACGTTGGGTTTAGCATAAATAAATGTCACAGAGCGATATATGCGCAGAACTGTGGATGACCTACAATAGACTATTTACGTGAAATGCTTCTCTTGCAACAACTAGCGTCTGTGTATTGACCTGGCTACCTGTCTGAAATAAAAAAAAATCCATGACCATACCCAGATTACGTATAGCCTAATTAATTGCCGCGGTTGAATGCTTATTTGCAATCTCGAGAATTAACAGTGGTGGATAATTGGCAACATGTTTGATTGTATATGGGAAATACCTTAAGGACCGATTCTGTTGTAAAAAATCTATCGCGAATCTGACAATACTTTTATTTATATTTTTAGAATACTGAGCCTCATTTTGAGCTTCATTTTTTTAGCGGGTTGTGAGAGAGAGAAGCCTACAACTTTTAAAGGTCCCTATACTCACTATATGCATACAAGCTGTGTTTACAAATCTATTGATATGTTTTGAGCGCGCTGACGACTGTATGGGACATATCATGTTAGCAAACACTACACTGGCTATACTGCTTTTGTGTTTTATACGATTGATGTTTTAATCACCATTGCAAAAATACTCCACGTTTATTCGCTAAAGAGAGTAAATATGTGCCGACATATTAGCGGCATCTTAACGATTTCTAGAATACAAGTCGAGTTTCTTGTCAGAAGGAAACTCTGCTTGTATCTTACGGGCGCCAGAAAATAGTTGCGTAGGCTACACTAAATGAAATATATTGTATTTTACGACTTGCATAACAATACAGTTCATAAAATAAATATGTTCATTGACAAAAAGGTGAGAAAGTGCATCGTCCAATGATAGAGCGACACATTCTTCATTCAGAATTGTCATCCAAGACTAGTACAACAAAGCCCTCATACATTACTATAGTGCAACACCCATCGTCTTTGAATAGTGCCACGAAACCTTCATCCATGAAAATGCGACAACACCCTAATTACATTCACGATTATCATGACCAAAAACCCCATCCGTGACTAGCACGAAATAAAACCCTTACTCAAACCTCACCCTGATATTCCTACTATCCCACCAATCGAACCCCATGTCGTCGACTTAAATTAAGGAAGCACTTGTTCATAAATCACCTATACATCGACCGCTAATAGCGTTAAATCTATTAGGGTGCTTATGCCTAGATCAATACCGTGATTGAGCCCCTCTGACACTGGTTCCCAGGGTCGTTAACATGTCTGACCAGAGCCATGACCGCTCTACAATTTCTTTGGAACAGTTTAAGATCAATGCTTGACAATATTGTAACATACCTAGACGCCTTTCATGAAGCGAAATACTGCTATATCTAGGGCAATATCTCATAAAATGTTGCTTTCTAACATTATTGTGTTGATTTTTAATATCGTTATCCAGTGTAAATGTGGGACCGGTGTATTTGTAGGAAGCTTGGTCAACATCGGAGATATTTTACAGCGATGTAATGGATTTACAACCTAGGCATATATTCACTACGTTACCCTATTGAGTTCGCCTCTTATCGTAATTGATAGCCAATATAAATATTTAGGGTAATATTTGTGGGAGTAAATAACATTCTTCCAGATATTATGCACTAGTATATGAAGAGACAACGTGAACATACAATATAATACACTATCTTAACTATTACTGATATATTGCTAGAATTGGAATAGGTTAGACACAGCAGGGGTAGTGGGTGGGCTAAGAATGGAGGGGGAGAGCTGAGCCTTCTGAGCCTACATCATTCAATACACTGAAGCCTTGAACAACATTGGACATACACCCCACCAGGACAGGGGGGCCGGGACCAACATAGGACATACACCCCACCACGACAGAGGGAGGTTGTCGTTGGGGAGAGGGAAGGGGAGGGCTGGGCCAACATGCACCCCATGACGACAGGGGGCCTGGACCTAGGAAGATCGGCTCCAATCTAAGCTTACGTGGACGGACCAGAGAAGTCTGGCGCCCAGATGGGGTTTAGCTGCTCAAGTTTATAGCTTTGTTGTCCGTTTGACAATGACCACTTGAAGAAGTGTGTTTGCTCGATGTGAGTGGACGGTCTCGCTGGCCAGTTGGGACACGGAGTCTCCACAGAGTAAATACCAGATAAGCTCGCTCACTTTGCCGTACAGAAACTGGCGAACTCACACAAAACAGATTAAATCGTTCCGACCGTAAAATGAGTGTAAATATGTTTGAAGGGCAGACTCATTAAGTAGTGTTGTGGATCTGTGGTGGACGCGACTCCGTGTGGCCCGCTACTACACCGCCATCCAGCCAGTCTGTCCTCCAGCGGCGGAACATGGCGCTGAAAGCTAGGGTAGATATGGACCAGGTCCTCCTTCACGAAACATTCAGAACATTTCTAAACGAGAAATGAAGCCAGTGGTTAAATCCCGTTACTAACTAATAGCGAACGTCTGTTGTGATTACAGAGTTTCTCTCAGAGAAATCCAAATCATTCAATATTTACGTTTCTTACTATATGTAACAGATTTATAGTTATATTGTGATACAGCAAGATATGTTCAGTTATGGTATGTATCTAGTGTTGTATAGTGGTAGACAGGCGGTCATGTCATTATACTGAACAATCTGACGGCTGTCTTCACACTGTGACCATGGAGGTTCCTTCAGTGATTGTTAATAAAAATCTAGTGTGATGATTTGGCAGGTATGCTTGGTGGTGGTGTAGCGGTGTGGTAGTGTAGGGATGTGGTGGGGGTAGATGTGTAGTGGTGTAGGGGTGGGGGTAGCGGTGATAGTCGGTGGATCGGGCTTCTCCATTCCTACTGTATGTACCATATCATCTCCATATACAGTAGTTCTATTTAACCATTCGTTCCGTTATTGAACATTAACTACTTTAAGATTGGTCCTGTATTAGAGTTATTAGACAGGTCCAGTAAGATGTGACTTCATTATGAAGGGCGGGTGATTGTACAGTTAGGCGTGGCGCCATCATACGACCATACGACCATACGTCTCAATGGAAACTCATGGGTCGCTATGTATAAGTGGACGTCAGTAATGTCTTTCATCAGCTGGTATGTTCAGATGGGCAGCATTGGCACCACACTTCTCACAGGAGTCGGACACACGGAGCACGTGACATACCATCAGGTTATACACTCAGCAGACATCGGGTCTACATCTGGGGTAATCGGCAAGCACCAATTCTACTATGTTCGCTATCAGGCTTAATTGAACAGCAATCGTGTCTAAAGTCACATAGCAAGGCTCCATCCGTTATTGCTATCAAGCACAACGATAGTAGACATCGGGACCATAATGGAAACTGTAAAAAGGCTAAAGGTAATTTGCTGACAGTAAGAAAGCTTTATCCTATACAACCTAGTTTATTGTTGTTTTATACGTTTGCCTGCCTAAATAACATGCTGCTTTGGTGCTAACGATAAAATTGCTTTGCACGGCAACGGTTAAAAAAGATGTTCCACCATAAAGCGCTCTCAAGATGCACATCAGGAATAGAGCATCTAATTGTACAAGTTTTATACGTGGACTTTCTGTAGACTTGATGTACTTAAAGAACCGCAGATGAGAACTGTATGATTGAATATTCCGACACGCTGCACTTGTACGTAGTAGCATGGCGCCACCTAGTGGCTGTATTTTGTCTCTCCAATGGAGCTAATTGATCTTTCCAGCTGGTAATTGGCCAGTAATAGTAATCACCTCCTGGTAATGTGATGTTTATATCTACGGACACTAACTGGCGTGTTGATAACGACTGGGATGACTACATAAACAAAGTGGGCTGGGATCTGTCTACCCAATCCAAGAATCTGACGCCAGATTGCCAACGGGATTCTTCGCAAGGGCAGATAACTCATTGATATTTTATTCCATTAGGCTACAAGTCGTTAACAGATCCTCAAAATACAAACACTTGTATTCGTCTACCACGCTTATTATTTGATATGATGCTAATTTAATGTATTTCCTTAACATACTCGTCAACGATCTCGGTTGGATTGGAAAGCCGGATGCATCATCAGCCTAAAGTTGCTCAGCAAGGAAGCTTGATCGTGACATTTCGTACGGCGAGGATCTCTATTTCCGTGCTCTTATAACCCTCTGTGGAAAACAATATAACTAAGCACTCTGCAAACACTAAACACACCTCGCAGACACGAGAACAGAGTTCAAAGAGACGTTGCTGGAGTATCCAGAGAGAACGCTGCCACTGTGGAAGGTATGTCGGCACTTGCTGATGATCTCCGGGGAACAGCGGCCAGGAATTCCACATCCGCCAGGTTCTGTGAGCACGGGTATAAGGTCAGGTGGATATTTGTAGGAACTATTAAATGCTCGAGTGCAGATTAGCTTCCAGCCCTCCTGGCAATGCCGAGTGATTGTATGGGATGTTCTTTACAGAGCTCAGAGCTAAGTATTTATAGCGGTGTAGCTGGACAACACATGGGACGAGCCTACCAGAGCTATCGGGAAGACGAGATCCGACATGAACACTAAACAATAGTTTACACACGAATCAGTTATACACTTACAGCAATAAACACTATATGTTTCTATCCAAACATATTAAACAATGGATATCTACAACTTTTACATTGACTGTATTCGTGGGACAGATTGTGATGTAAGTGATCACGGACATACCCACTTCCAACGAGAGTGAGCACCCAACACCCAACCCTAGTACCGTGTGTGAGTGAGAACCTGGACCTGGACCCCCCCCCCCCCCAACCCTACTGACCCCATACCCCACTACCGTTGGTGAATGATCACCAGCCAGCACCCTATGTAAGTGAACATTGGACCCCCGCCCCCACTACCGTGTATACGTGAACACCTGACCCCCAACCCTATACTGACTCCTGCCCCCATTATAAGTGAACACGGACACAAGCTGCTGTTTATGGTACGCCAAACCTGTGACTGGTACTGTTTACCCCGACCCTGGGGAGTGGTGGAGATGTGGCAGGGACGCTCTGGTATGGTCACTTGTCTTGGGACGATACACGAAGTGGTCTTAAGTCAATACACTAGTAACCATTACATGGCTATTCACTGATCTACAGTGTCTTATAGTGAGCTGATCTGCAATGGTACCATTTGATTTGGACAGTTTAAGCGAGAACATATACATTATAATCCATAGGTTGGTGATTTTAGAATGATATTGATGATATGGGGTAATTAATATTGACATTAGTTGTTTTCGATTATAAACGTTCTGCCACTACGATACGTATGTAGAAACATGTTTTAATCAGTTTTAATGGTTTCTAGAAACAATAGAAGGCTGCAAATGATGAGAACATTGTGTAAAGTCGTCACTGTACTGTAGACATGTCTTACAGCAATTCTTGAATTGCAACATGTTTTACACTCGACTTTACATGCATTCTTGAAAGCAAAACAATTAATGTATAGTTGCTTGTCATTATGGGTTGTCAGTAAGGTGTGGGTAGGTATAACTTAACTATAGTCTCAGAGGGGGAATCTAATGCATAACTACTCATATTAGAACTATGAAATGAACCAGCCAGTGACAATCAAGGCTCTTATAGTGGATCTTCAGACAGTGCCCACTGCCTGTTTACTTTCTTCAGACAGTACCCACTGCCTGTTTACTTTCTTCAGACAGTACCCACTGCCTGTTTACTTTCTTCAGACAGTACCCACTGCCTTCGCTATGTTCCTACTGACTGTCTTCACTGTCTGTGTCGACTGCATGAGGAGCACCAGGTAGCAGCATGCAGTTCACCTGTCGTATAACGCAGTAAGTGTCTGCCATTCGTGTGCAGGTCGGCCATCCATCACCTCTCCTGCCTCTGCTGCAATCCAGGCAATGTCGATGGCGGTGAAGCATGTGACTGGTGGCCCCGCCGCGCCCCGCGTTGCTGACAAATGCCGGACTAACTCAATTAGGATCAGATCTAGGCACAGAGCCTGCTTAGCTTTACTGCCAGACCAATCGAAGAGAAGAGTCGTGGTTGGAAGTAACGGTGGACGTGGGACGTGGTAGTAATTCCTGATTAAGTATTTCTTGCCTTGTGAACGTAAGATATTCCGCTACATTAATAACTCGCTACTTCATGTGGTCATAACGTGTGGGCCATGAACCCGACATCACTCTCAGGTGTGAACAGATTACAACAGTAAAATGAAGCTATATAAGATTTGGACGACGTCTCCACACGTAAGCGTCTTACTACGCTCCACCTTCAGTTACATGTTGTGATCTTTACAGCGCCATCTGGAGAGCAGTTATGCGGATGTTTAGACGACAGATTAAGAGGGCAATCAAGGGGAGACCATTTTAATGCCGACATCTTAAGAGGGTAGAACCTTTGGTGCCACCGTATCTGCTATATACAAGCATTATTACCTTGTAACCGCCGCACTCGCTCGCAGGATAGCTTTCCGACCATTGGTGCCAACGTGTGTAAAGTTGGAGAACTTAACAGCATTATGGTATTAGTAGTCTGTTTTATGGTTCTCTGGTAGTGTGGCATCCAGAACTATCTTAATCGTTAATGTTACGTCTATTGACAAAGCCTATTACTGATATACAATCAAACTGAATCTAGATAAATCTGCAATCTGATTATATGAAGGCCCACTTATTGGATGTACTGTATAATATGGACTACTACTACTACTACTACTACTACTACTACTACTACTACTACTACTACTACTATTACTACTACTACTTACTACTACTACTACTACTACTACTACTACTACTTACTACTACTATTACTACTACTACTACTACTTACTACTACTACTACTACTACTACTTAATACTACTTATTACTACTACTACTACTTACTCCTACTTACTACTACTACTATTACTACTACTACTTACTACTACTACTACTACTACTACTACTATTACTACTACTACTACTACTACTACTACTTCTTCTTCAGGGAAAGTTTATTTATAAGAGCATGCTTATCTTAGAGTAGCACTACTGGGATTTAGGATAGATATACATGTATTTGTCATGGTAAAATGAAGAAACATGACATATTAATTACATGTTCGGGAAACTATCATCTAAGAATCATTGTAACATTGTGCATTCCTATACCACAATTCAGATTCCTGTACTAAAAACTAACTTTCCGTAGATGGCTACATATTCCTTTAATTTGTTGTAAACAATAAACAGTAAAACATTATTAACTCATTTAGCTAACATACTGTAGTCATCATATAGTATTCACGTATTCTTCCAACGAAGTGTACATTCTTATAAGAATTCTTTTAATTCAATGCATATTAATGTAGCCCACTGTACATGCTTTCACCACATTATACATTTATATATAGCGTTACACACTGAATTGACAATATGTTATGTACATCCATTCAATATTTGTAATCAACATCCTTTTCACAATGTAAATCATTGCAATTTATAACATTTCCTTCTACAGTCAGACCCCGTTATAACGGTCTCCGTTATCACGGTTTCTCCGATTACCGGTCAACGTTTAACCAATACGGATTTCCTACTACTTCTTTAAATCAATGAATGATTGATCCGATGATCCTGTTGTTTCGGGTACCTGTCAGATTTTAACAAAAAACGGAAGTGGCCGGTATAACGGGGTCTGACTGTACCATTTTGCACATCCATTCAACATACTTTAAGCCCTTCAATACGGTATAAATCATTACAACATACTGTATACCTAATATGTACGATATAGTTATGATTGTCTGTAATGGTTTCGCGTATATAACACAGTTTATATTGATATAATATGTTGGTTTTGTACATATGTGATATGATATTTGCACTTTCAGGTTCCTGCTGTGAGAATTAAAAATCTGTCGAGACCCGGCTAAATGTTACATTATTCTCTTCTGTTTCAGGAGAAGTGAATGACGAAGCCATGTTCATCTTTAATCTTTCATCAATAACCCCGACTGAGAAGATACTGAGTGCTGAAGTACATTTATATAAAAGGCGGTCAAAGCCTTGGCATAAACAAGCCGACGTTGACGTGCATTTATTCGAAATAGCGCCTCATTATTTAAGTCAGACAGGAAAGATTACGTTGAGAAACTCTGCATATGGATGGCAGTGGTATGACGTCACAGACGGTGTGCTTAGTTGCTTAGCAACGAGGAGAGCGCATCCTCATTTATTTGCCCTTAGTTTCAAAACTGAAAAACCCAATGGTAAAGAGAGGACAGTGGCATTAAAGCGCTTTGTTCGGCATCATTCGATGCCTTTCCTCATTGTGTATTCAAATGAAACGCGGAGCATTAACTTGGACCAGTTGGATAAACTCGCAGCGAAGCTGAAGAAGAAAGCGACGCAGATGCATCGCGCACATTCTACCGGAAGTGTGAAGTCAGGAGTGGCCGGGCAGGTCAAGCAGGTCCGGCGGAAGCGATCCATCTTCAACAACGAGATTCCTGAGGACGCCGCGGACTACAGTCGGTTCCACTTCAACATTCCCCAGACTCACCCTGGAATCCTGCAGCCACGTACAGAGACAACACTGACCGACCCCCAACTCATCCCCTACCCCACGGACACGAGGAGGAAAAAGAAGCGGCAGCACAAGCGGCGGAACCGGAAGAAGACTCGGAAGCACAACAGGCGGCGCTTGAAGTTTCCGGAAGAATGGGCGAATTATCATCAAAACGAAGTTTCCTTGGAAAATAACCCAAGCAATGTGTGCAATAAACGCAAATTGGTTGTTGATTTTGCTGACATCGGCTGGGGAGAGTGGATAATTTCTCCGAAATCCTTTGAAGCCCACTATTGTTCCGGAATTTGCCCATTTCCACTGACAAAGGTAGGTCATTGTTCAACCTTTTTGTTGTTTACTGAACAAGGTAGGCCTGTAGCTATTGTAATGTGATACGACTGTACTCAATGTATGACGTAAAGTGTACATTATCTGTATCAAAATGTTAATTGATTAATGTGTTCTTACTTAATCAGTTCAGCATGTGCCAGGTTTGCGACCAATATGCAGTTTACGTTCATTATTCATAACTAATCAATCTGTAAATAATAGAATGTTGTTGTTTGTTATTACCCCCCAGTTGAGTATGTTTCCCATAAGTTATGTTAAGAATAATCAATTTGAATTTAATAATAATAACAGTATTAATAATAATAATAATAATATACTACTACTACTACTACTACTACTACTACTACTAGTACTACTACTACTACTACTACTACTACTACTACTAAGAATATAAAAAAAATAAAAAATAATACATAATACTACTACTACTACTTACTACTACTACTACTAATGATGATAATAATAATAATAATAATAATAATAATAATAATAATAATAATAATAATAATAATAAAAAATAAATATAATAATAATAATTACAAATAATAATAATAATAATAATAATAATAATAATAGTAATAATAATAATAATAATAATAATAATAATAATAATAATAA